>JAACNH010000912.1:0-108561 GCA_019447015.1 Hymenochirus boettgeri | reverse complement strand
ATGGTCCCATTCTCCCCTCTATACAGTGACCAGTGAATGATCCCACTCTCTCCTCTATACAGTGACCAGTGGATGGTCACATTCTTCCCCCTTCTATACAGTGACCAGTGGATGGTCCCATTCTCCCCTCTATACAGTGACCAGTGGATGGTCCCATTCTTCCCTCTATACAGTGACCAGTGGATGGTCCCATTCTCCCCTCTATACAGTGACCAGTGGATGGTCCCGTTCTCCCCTCTATACAGTGACCAGTGGATGGTCCCATTCTCCCCTCTATACTCCCCATAGCCCTTTAATACGCCATTCTCTCGTACACGTCTCACCATGTAACTATTATCACATTATTACACTCTATGTAATGTTTATGACACCTTATGATTAATTATCACTATTATTATGATGATTGATTATTGTTATTAATATATTATTATTATTATTATTATTATTATTTATTTTTATTTTTTTTATTCCCAATACTAACAGTCACCACACTTTACATTTAGTCTTCTTTGCACTACTTCTTGCACTGGATTTGCCCCACTTCACCACTAATCCCGGGATGTTTAATGCAATTTAGCTCCACTCTGGTAAATATAAATACATATATAACACCCCATCAATTCACATCAACATCACAGAGCGCAGCGCTAATGAGGCGCTAACTTACCTTCATTAAATTGGGGGAGATTTATTTCCTCCCTTGTGGTTGATTCCTTTCCCCAGTGATAACTTTGTAGACTTCCACTTTGCGCCCCTGGCGCTAAATCTCCGCGCTCTGTGCGGTGGTTGAGGTTCCAAGACCTTAACCCTTCAGTCTCTGTCATGCCCCATGTGAAGGGATCTGTAGGGTCCGTATAACTGTGATAGATAAATCCTGGGAAAGTCCCTGTTTAGCTCCACGCAGGTAAAAGCGCAATCCGGTAATCCGCCTCCTCCTCTCTACTCCCTGGATCCCCAGTCACTCGTTGTAGCGCTGTGTGCGCCCTGTGTACGGTGGTGACCGTGTGCTCCAGGTCTCTGGAATCCGCCTCCTTCCCGCGAACTTCCCCCTCCTCCCGCTGTTCACACCCCCTCCCCCTGTAGGTCCCACACTGACTGCCTGGGTCTGGTTCCTGTGGCAAGGAAAGGGTTAACACTGTTCAGTCCCACTTAGCCCCATAATTAAAGGGTTAACACTGGTCAGTCCCACACAGCCCAGTAATGAAAGGGTTAACACTGGTCACGCCCATAATGAAACGTTTCACATGGTCAGTCCTACACAGCCTAGTAATGAAAGGGTTAACACTGGTCCGTCCTACACAGCCCAGTAATAAAGGGTTAACAGTGGCCAGTCCTACACAGCCCAGTAATGAAAGGGTTAACACTGGTCAGTCCTACACAGCCCAGTAATGAAAGGGTTAAACTGGTCAATCCACACACCGTATGAAGGGTTAACACGGTCTGTCCTACCAGCACCGAGTAATGAAATAACACTGGTCGACCATACACAGCCATAAAAGGGGTTAACACTGGTCATCTACACAGCCCAGTAATGAAAGGATTACACTGGTCGTCAAACACAGCCCTATAATAAAGGGTTAACACTGGTCAGTCGTAGACAGCCCAGTAATGAAAGGGTTAACACTGGTCAGTCCTTACAGCCCAATAATGAAAGGGTTAACACTGGTCGGTCATACAGAGCCCTATAATAAGAGGTACACTTGTCAGTGTAGACAGCCCAGTAATGAAAGGTTAACACCGGTCAGTCCTATACAGCCCAATAATGAAAGGGTTAACACTCGTCGTCAATACACAGCCTATAATAAGGGGTTAACACTGATCAGTCCTACTCAGCCCAGTATGAAAGGGTAGCATGGTCAGTCCTATAACAGCCCAATAATAAAGGGTTAACACTGGTCGGTCATATAGAGCCCTATAATAAAGGGTAACATGGTCAGTCCTACACAGCCCAATAACAAAGGATTAACATTGGTTCCCCTACACAGCCCATAATGAAGGTTGAACACTATGGTATCCACACGCCCAGTAATGAATGTTAACACTGGTCAGTCCTACCAGCCCAGTAATGAAAGGGTTAACACTGTGATACTACAAAGCCCGTAATGAAAGGGTTAACACTGATCAGTCCTAAACAGCCCAATATATTTAACACTGGTCAGTCCCACACAGCCCAGTAATGAAAGGGTTAACACTGGTCAGTCCCACAAAGCCCAGTAATGAAAGGATTAACACTAGTCAGTCCCAAATCGCCCAGTAATGAAAGGGTTAATACTGGTCAGTCCCACACAGCCCAGTAATGAAAGGGTTAACACTGGTCGTTTAAACCCTTTCCATTATCTGGGCATTTGGACTGACTAGTGTTAACTGCCTTTCATTCGCTGGGCTTTGTTGGACTGACCAGTGTTAACTCCTTTTCATTCCTGGGCTGTGTGGGACTGACGCAGTGTTAACGTGCCTTTTCATTACTGGGGCTGGGGTACTGACAGTTTAACCCTTAATTGATTGGGCATTCTGTGTTACTCCTGGCCTAACCGCACGTGTTAACCTTTAATTAGCTGTGCTTGGTTAACCCAAGGAAGGCGCTGCAATCTTGACGTGCTGAACCCTGTTTAACCCAATGATCCTTGCGACACCAGGCAGTCATGTGGGACCTACAGGGGAGGGGGTGTGAACAGCGGGAGGAGGGGGAAGTTCGCGGGAAGGAGGCGGATTCCAGAGACTCTAGCACACGGTCACCACCGTACACAGGGCGCACACAGCGCTACAACGAGTGACTGGGGATCCAGGGAGTAGAGAGGAGGAGGCGGATTACCGGATTGGCGCTTTATACCTGCGTGGAGCTAAACAGGGACGTTTCCCAGGATTTATCTATCACAGTTATACGGACCCACAGATCCTTCACATGGGCATGACAGAGACTGAAGGGTTAAGGTCTTGGAACCTCAACCACCGCACAGAGCGCGGAGATTAGCGCCAGGGGCGCAAAGTGGAAGTCTACAAAGTTATCACTGGGGAAAGGAATCAACCACAAGGGAGGAAATAAATCTCCCCCAATTAATGAAGGTAAGTTAGCGCCTCATTAGCGCTGCGCTCTGTGATGTTGATGTGAATTGATGGGGTGTTATATATGTATTATATTTACCAGAGTGGAGCTAAATTGCATTAAAACATCCGGGATTAGTGTGTGAGTGGGGCAAATCCAGTGCAAAGAAGTAGTGCAAAGAAGACTAAATGTAAGTGTGGTGACTGTTAGTATTGGGAATAAAAAAAAATAAAATAAATAATAATAATAATAATAATAATAATATTAATAACAATAATCATCATCATAATATAGTGATAATTAATCATAAGGTGTCATAAACATTACATAGAGTGTATAATGTGATATATGGTTACATGGTGAGACGTGTACGAGAGAATGGCGTATTAAAGGGCTATGGGGAGTTATAGAGGGTAGAATGGGGACGTTCATCCACCTGGTCTACTGTAGTGAGGGTAGAACGGTGACCTATTAATGAAAGGGTTTAACACTGGTCGTCCCACACAGCCATTAATTAAAGGGTTAACACTGGTCAGTAAACACAGCCTAGTTATGAAAGGGTTAACTCTGATCAGTCTCACACAGACAGTCAGTATGAAAGTGTAACACTGGTCAGTCCCACCCACGCCCTGTAATGGAAGGGTAAACAATGGTCAGTCCTACAAAGCACAGTTGCAGAAGGGTTAACGCTGGTTGGACCCTACACCGACCAGAAAACGAAAGGGTTAACACTGGTCATCCTAAAACAGCTTAGTTTATAAAGGGTTAATGCTGGTTTTCCTACCAACAGCCCAGAAACAAAAGGTTAACACTAGCCATTTCTACACAGCACAATAATGAAAGGGTTAGCACTGGCTATCATACACAACCCAGTATGAAAGGTTACACTGGTCATCATACACAACACAGTAATGTAGGGTTAACACTGGTCGTCATACACACGCCTATAATAAAGGGGTTAACATTTGTCAGACCTACACAGCCCAGTAATGAAGGGTTAACACTGGTCATGTCTACACAGCCCAGTAATGTAAGGGTTAACACTAGTCAGTCCACAAGCCCAATATGAAACGTTTCACACTAGGTCAGTCCTACACAGCCTAGTAATTGAAAGGGTTAACACTGGTCAGTCCTACACAGCCCAGTAATGAAAGGGTTAACAGTGGCCAGTCCTACACACCCCGTAATGAAAGGGTTACACTGGTCAGTTTCTACACAGCCCATTAATGAGGTTACACTGGTCGGTCATCTGACCATGTTACCCCTTTAATATGGGCTGTGTAGAGCCGACCGTGTTAACCCTTTCATGATAAAGGGTTTAACTCTGGTCAGTCTCACACAGCTAGTAATGAAAGGGTTAACACTGGTCGTCATACACACAGCCCTATAATAAGGGTTTAACACTGGTCAGACCTACACAGCCCAGTATTAAAGGGTTAACACTGGTCGTCTACACAGCCCAGTAATGAAAGGTGTTAAGACTGGTCAATCCTACCAGACCATAATGAAAGGGCTAACACTGGTCTGTCCTACACAGCCCAGTAATGAAAGAGTTAACACTGGTTGGCCTACAACAGCCCTATAATAAAGGGTTAACACTGGTCAGTCCACACAAAGCCCAGTAATGAAAGGATTAACACTGGTTGGTCATACACAGCCCTATAATAAGGGGTTAACACTGGTCAGTCTAGTAGACAGCCCAGTAATGAAAGGGTTAACACCGGTCAGTCCTATACGCCCAATAATGAAAGGTTAACACTGGTCATCATACACAACCCAGTATTAAGGGTACACTGGTCGTCATACACATCCCTATAATAAAGTGTTAAATTTGTCAGACCTACACAGCCCAGTAATGAAAGGGGTTAACACTGGTCAGTCTACACAGCCCAGCAATGTAAGGGTTAACACTGGTCAGTCCTACAACGCCCAATAATGAAACGTTTCACATGGTCAGTCCTACACAGCCTAGTAATGAAAGGGTTAACACTGGTCAGTCCTACACAGCCCAGTAATGAAAGGGTTAACAGTGGCCAGTCCTACACAGCCCAGTAATGAAAGGGTTAACACTGGTCAGTCCTACACAGCCCAGTAATGAAAGGGTTAAGACTGGTCAATCCTACACAGACCAGTAATGAAGGGTTAACACTGGTCTGCCTACACAGCCCGAGTAATGAAAAGTTAACACTGGTCGCCATACACAGCCATAAAAGGGGTTAACACTGGTCAGTCCTACACAGCCCAGTAATGAAAGGATTACACCTGGTCGGTCAAACACAGCCCTATAATAAAGGGTTAACACTGGTCAGTCGTAGACAGCCCAGTAATGAAGGGTTAACACTGTCAGTCCTATACAGCCCAATAATGAAAGGGTTAACACTGGTCGGTCATACAGAGCCCTATAATAAGAGTCACACTTGTCAGTCGTAGACAGCCCAGTAATGAAAGGTTTAACACCGGTCAGTCCTATACAGCCCAATAATGAAAGGGTTAACACTCGTCGGTCATACACAGCCCTATAATAAAGGGGTTAACACTGATCAGTCCTACTCAGCCCAGTATGAAAGGGTTAGCATGGTCAGTCCTATAACACCCAATAATAAAGGGTTACACTGGTCGGTCATATAGAGCCCCTATAATAAAGGGGTTACACTGGTCAGTCCTACACACCCAATACAAAAGGATTAACATTGGTTCCCCTACACAGCCCATTAATGAAAGGGTTAACACTTGGTCATCCACACAGCCCAGTAATGAGTTAACACTGGTCAGTCCTACACAGCCCAGTAATGAAAGTTTAACACTGGTCGATACTACAAAGCCCAGTAATGAAAGGGTTAACACTGATCAGTCCTAAACAGCCCAATATATTTAAAGGTTAACACTGGTCAGTCCTACACAGCCCAATAATTAAAGGGTTAACACTGTCAGTCCTACACAGCCCAGTAATGAAAGGGTTAACACTGGTCAGTCCTACACACCCTATATAAAGGAGTTATCTCTCGACTATTAACCAATAGATAATGAGATCCTGTAGGTTTGGGCTACATTTTTCTTCCACATCTGCATCAGCCAATAAATATTCTCCAAGACTAGAAAGGGTCAGTGGAGTTGCAGTTCTATGGTAGCCTAAAGAGTAGAGTTGCTTTTCTTGTTTGGGGCAGAATTTATTGCCACTATAGCTGGCAACGACACAGCCCATCACCCTACAGGTGGGATCGTTACACTATGGCTACCACTAGCCACGTCCATGTACCCTACAGTGGGAGCTATATACACTATGGCTACCACTAGCCAAATTTATTTACCCTACAGGTGGAGCTGTATACCATGGTACCGACCCTAGCCAAGTCTGTGTACCCTACAGGTGAGAGTTGACCTGAGTTGTATCACTATGGAAACCTATAGCCAAGTCCACGTACCCTACGGTGAGAGCTGCATACACATGGCTACAATAACCAGCCATGTACCCACAGGTGGAGTTGTATGCACTATGACTACCTATAGTTAAGTCCATGTACCCTACAGATGGGAGCTGTAAACGCTAGGCTACTAATAGCCCAACCCACGTACCCTACAGGTGGGAGCTGTATATGCTATGGCTACTAATGGGCCACCCACATACCCTACAGGTGGGGAGCTTTATACGCTATGGCTACTAATTGAACAACCCACGTACCCTACAGGTGGGAGCTGTATACGCTATGGCTGCTACTATGGGCCAACCCACATACCCCAGGTGGGAGCTGTTACGCTATGGCTACTAATTGAACAACCCACGTACCCTACAGGTGGGAGCTGTATACGCTAGGGGCTACTAATGAACAACCCCGTACCCTACAGGTGGGAGCTGTAATGCTATGGCTACTAATGGAACAACCCACTTACCCTACAGGTGGATCTGTATATCTATGGCTACTAATGGAACAACCCACATACCCTACAGGTGGGAGCTGTATAACGCTATGGCTACTATTGAACAACCCACGTACCCTACAGGTGGGAGCTGATACGCTATGGCTAATAATGGCCCACCCCACGTACCCTACAGGTGGGAGCTGTATACGCTATGGCTACTAATGGAACAAACCACGTACCCTACAGGTGGGAAGCTGTATACGCTATGGCTACTAATTGAACAACCCACGTACCCTACAGGTGGGAGCTGTATACGCTATGGCTACTAATGAACAACCCACGTACCCTACGGGTGAAGCTGTATCACTATGGCTACTAAGGAACAACCCACGTACCCTACATGGAAGCTGTATACACTATGGCTACTAATTGACAACCCCTTACCCTACAAGTGGGAGCTGTATCGCATGGCTACTAATGGAACACCCACGTACCCTACAGGTTGGATCTGTATCCGCTATGGCTACTAATGGCCCACCCAACGTACCCTACAGTGGGAGCTGTATACGCATGGCTACTAATGGAACAACCCATGTCCCCTACAGGTGGGAGCTGTATACGCTATGGCTACTAATGGCCCAACCCACGTACCCTACAGGTGGAGCTGTATACGGCTTGGCTACTAATGGCCCAACCCACGTACCTTACTGGTGGGAGCTTTGGCTACCTAGCCAAGCCCATGTACCCTTAAAGTGAGAGTTGTATACCTAACGGATACATATATACAAGTATATGTACTGTACAAATGGAATTGTAGACTAATTCTTTTCTATTTCTACTCTTCTCTTTCCTGCCACAGTTTTTGAGGTAAAGACACGTTGTGTCACGACATGTGGGACCCTTAGACTAGGTCCGACAACGGCTGTGCACCGTTCATGCAACAGTAATGCAGTTTCAATGCAATTAGAATCAGTGCAGCCCTGCTGACGACATTTATTTAGGGCGTCCTACATCAGCTGGGATCTAGAATCTGTACGGACAGGAGAAGTTTGCACATAGACTTTAATGACGGCTCAATGATCACTGAAACTGCCTCTTCACTCGCTTGGGCTGTGTCACATTTATAGAGCTTTGTGCAGCCTCTAAGCAAATTCAACGTTATACTTAGGGCATGTCTAGCAATAAATTAGATTTCACCTATAGGTGCAGCAACCCCCTCAAACCTTAACCTTCCCCGAACATGCTTTTGGGGAAGGTCCCTCGCTGCTCTGCTGCTTTTTGCTGGTTCTTGGTCCGGCTGTCATCTAAGGCGCATCGTTCATGTCACGCAATAGTTGGACCGGACCAGAAGTACCTCACTGCTGCTTTGCGTGCTCAAACTAGCTCGCAACACGCGCAGGAGGTGGCACCCAGGAGGCAAGTGAACGGTCTTGTAAGTATCTTCAGGTGCATCTTTGGGGAAGTACCATAATTAAAATGAAAGAGGGGTCTGGTGGGTGTGCACCTATTGGTCATTTCATTTATGGCAGGACATGCCCTTTAGGCTACCTTCACGCTAGGAACGGATAAAAATAGACCACAAAGGACAGTCCATGTTTTTGTCCGTTTTGGTCCGTTTCTAGCACTCCGTTTTTCTATATTTTCACATCAAATGCGTCCGTTCCGGCAGAAAGGCATTCAACAGTACGTTTTTTTTTTAACGGACTGGGTCAATCCGATCCGTTTAAAAAAAACAGTCCCGCAGCACGCGTTTCTGTCTGGAAACGGACAAAAACTGATCTTTGTGAATGAACCCTTAAACATTCTCTTTCTAGTTAATATTATGTAACGTACTGTAGCATACTGTAGTTACCCATTATACACAGTGGACTAATGAACATAGCCAAGTACAGTTTTAAGGATATTTTACAGGATATTCCACGTATTATGTACACTGTAGGAACGATCCCATTCCCAGTGCTGTCCTTCTATATCTGGCACATTGCAGTCTGCGGTGCCTCAAGAAAAACATTTCAGTTCCAGTTAAGGAACTGGGCCGGTTCCAAGTGACTGTCCCAGCATTTATTGTCATCACTGCCAGAGGAAATGTGCTCTGCATTCTCTACATGTCTCTTGTCCTCTTATGGCACAGTAAAGAAAAAAAGAAGCACAATAAATAAATCTAACTTTCTCAGTCTGATCCCTACTGTTGACCTTTATCCTTTCATCAGGAATCTTAAGAAATCCCCCCACACCCCCCTCCGCCCCCTGAATCCCCCCCTTCCTGCTCCTTGAAGATGTGAATGAAGTTACTGTGAGTGCCGACCAATCACCTTAACTCAGGAAACCAGGGACTTGTTAAGTGGATGAACTGACAAGTCATTTCTATTACAATGGCAGGGAAGGATTCCCTGCTCGTTCCGATGGATTATACACGATAAACATCTTTTATTTATTCTTACTTTTTATCATACTAATGAAGGTTCTACATTTTATGATAATAATAATTGTCTAAACATTTTCTATATTTTGCAAGAAAACCCCTATTACCGCTCTCGGGTTGTCAATGATTCTACCAACCACACTTTTTATTAAATGCCTTTTTATTTAAATGACTGCAATTCGGAACGAAAGCCACATAACCGGAAAATTAAAGGCTGAATTTGCCAAAAAGGATATTGTGGCTTTAAGGATATTGTGGGTGTTCTCTAACATTCTCTGTACGGACAGGCTGGACGGAAGGGACGAGACAACCTGTTCTGTTTAATTGTGGAAGGGAGATTAAAGGAGTTATAGAGAACCCTTGTGACAAGGGGGGAGAGTGACATATACCAGTCCATATAATGGGATTTCAAACCAGGGGCCATTTTTAGTAAAAACAGGTGAATTTTAAAACCTTGAGGACATTTCCACCCAGCCATTTTGTCTAATCCTCTGATATAACGTTTTTGAAACTGTAAAGACTATTTGGGTTTTTTTACCATTGATAGAGCTCAGAGAACTAATTTCTGGAATTTGATCCTCTAAGAAAGAAATAGCAGGAAAGACCATTTCTAACTATAACAGGGGGAATATTGTAACTTATGGTGTATGGTCACCCCAAATCAAATTGTGTATGAAGAAGAACACCCCCAAACCTAGAACCCTGAATACCCCCTGTAGAATGAAATATGGTAGCAATCTTCTGCAGCTCCTGCTCTTCCAGTATACTCTGCAGTCATGGCCATGATTAGTGACGTATTCTAGGGAGGAATGATGGGGGATAGGAATTGGGGGCGCATACTGTATCTCCTTTTAGCTTTGTAAGTACAATGGTTCCTAAGCTTTGAAGGTTCTCATTCATCCAGGTCATTGTGTATATCTGTTGTATCCAAGTTTTGAGGGATGTTTCTTGCTGCATTCTATAGAGTTGGTTCTATTAAGCCCACATGGACAGGATACACCACCTTACATGTAGGGCTGTAGGCAACACACTGGCCAATGTGAAGGGAAGAAAATATCTACACAGACTGAAACCTTTCAGGTGATGCTGTAATAGACATTTCTGGGGTGAATGTTGAGCAAGTGTGGTTGCGTCTTTAGACAATCAGTAGATAAAGCTTTTAGGTGGGTACACACAGGTCGATATTTTGTCACCGACCCCCTAGTGCAATATTTCACTGATCAGTTTTAAACTCAAATATTAGTGGAACCGTAACGATCAACTACCCATCAGTCATTAATTGGTGTTATTCCAGCCAGGGATATTGACCCTGAGATTGGTCCATGTGTACCTGCCCTAGATTATATAACAAACATTATCATCCTGCTGCTTGGCTAATCTTTTGTTCTAGGGGATTAAATGGGGAAGTAACAGGAGACCCCTGTGGTCCCAACTTTGTTAGTTGATTCGGAAGGATGTGTCAAGTAACATATCAAGGGGAGTCTTCTTCTAATTACTGCAATAAAGGTGGGCAGTAAATGTTTGAAAGGGGAACATATAAATGAACACATCCAATAAAACCATTTGGGACTATTCAGTCTGGACCTCCTTTCCCTACACTCTTGAATTCATCAATACCGGCAGGAGCAAGGTTCTGGGCCCCTAGGAAAAACATAGAGTAAGACCTCCCCCAAACTTGTGTATTCAACCTTTGGTAGTGGGGGCCCCCTTAGGTGTTGAGGGTGATATGCTTTAATAAACCAACCCAATAGCTATTACCAGAATATCAGGAAATGTCCCAGGCAGTGGCATAACTAGGAATCACTGGTATTACAACACCGTTGTCCAGGACCAACCAGTGTTTAGAAACCAGCCTTATTTAACCAAATCCGGAATTTATTTCATAAACATTGATTTGAATGCCAGCACGACTTTTCTACAGGGCTGGGCTCCTGTCTGAAATTCCCATAGTGGCTGCTCCTGGTGCAACATGGTGTCCTCAAGGTACAATGGCACATGGAATTCTCCATCCTCAGACATGAAGTCACTAAAGGAGAGAGGGAGACACTGTAGATGATATCTGGGATCAAGACAAGCCAGTCACTCCCTATCTGACACTGTACCCTCCCGCTAATCCCGAATGCAAACCACTGTGAAGAAAAGGTGAGCATAATAGCTGCCTGGATTCACATAAAGATAATAAAATGTAATCATATATTGGCAAAAGCCAACATGGAATTTCAACACTGGCCAGTAAGGAGATGATGGAAGAAATATTTTGAAAAAAAAATGAATTAAAAGTCGAAAGCACTTAAAAAAACTATCCCTTTAAATAGAAGCTCAGGTCAAAAAAATTCTAGACTCATAGACTAGTAATCTTTGATCTTTGATTGATGGAACTTTCCTATATACGGTAATTCCTAACCTAAGGTGCATCGTGTGAAAGTAAAATATTTACTTTATAAAATAGTCACTTTTCTCTCTAACCCCTCCCTTGAACAGGGAATACAAAGTCTTTAGCATAGGAAGCTCACTGAGCATGTCTGAGCCAGTGGCAGGGTAAAAGCCGAATGGGAATTCTAACTCCCTTTTCTTAAAGCATTTACAGGTGCTTGGTATGGGCCCACAATTAATTAAACTGTGAAATAATAGATATTTTAGTTAAAATAGATTTTTTTGAATTTCTGTTCAAATCTTTAGCTTTAGGGGTCAGTTCGGGGCCAAGAATGGAGTTGAATCACACACCCTAACAAACAAGTTATAAGGATTGGATGACTATTCTTAAGTGAAATAATTTACAGCATTCATCTGAAAGGTTTTTCTCCAGTCTGAAGCTGGCTTTCTGCCAGGTCTCTGACAATAATCATGGGATATCGTCTGGAAGTTTTTTTTTATATAAAAAATACTGTCACTTATATTCAGTATTGGTGCACACAGGGGGGCATCATTTGACCTGCTCAAGCATTTATTGGGATACTGATAACTTGCTTATCTGACAACCCTACAAGTTCAATGAAACACATTGAACCATTTATCATGTTTGGAGCTTGATCAGACTTGTTTAGACTTGAGGGAAGCATCTGGCTTCATTCAAGAGTATTGCCAATGGTGATATAGTTTCCAGTGCTAAGATTAACGGTAACAGCTTTTTCCCCTGGTAGTTTGAGAAATGCACAGATCAACCAAATCTACATGACAGTCTAATGATAAAGCTTTAGTATAAATACTGCATGGAGGAAAGTGATCTGAATGCTGAAAACTGTGAGCTTGCCTCTACCTGCCAGGAATCTGCCTGTGCTCTCTGGAACAGAAGATATGGTTCTAGAAGGCGACATGTTCTCCCCTAGGGGGCAGTGTTCATATTGGTACAAAAATGGCTACAATTAGTTTTCAAATGTACAGATATGTGTTCCCCCTAGGGGGCAGATTTTGCTATTGGAACAAATAGTGCTTCTTAATCTTCAAATGTACAGATGACATGTTCTCCTGCAATCTAAGCTAGGTACAGACACACAGATGCACACCTGATAGCAGAATATATGACAACTAGCCATTTTGGCCAACAATTCTTTGTGTTATGAGATTTTGGTCAGACGTAATAGATGATCTGACCGGCGGTAATTTCAACCCACCCTTTGTGGGGTCTTCAATGAACACATTAGATGGTCGATTGATGATATTTCAGCCGGGACAACCAGTTAAACACGTGATCGGCTTGTTAGGTCAAAATACCCCATGATATAATCGGTAGAAAAACAGATTGTTCAGTACTGTATCAGGTGGAAATTGAATGAATAAAGGGAAGTTCAGTGCAATACATATACTTTTCAGAAAAAGAGCAGAATTTTATAATCCCAATACCTAATCTGCCCATTCAGCACTGTGTCTGTGTATAATAAATGCAACCAAAATATTAACTTCCTGTTTTGCAAGACCCTAATAGAGACCATTATGGTCTTGCCCTTGACCCAGCGCCTGCTGATTCATTGCTCAGTAGAGATCTGAGCATGTTTGACCCATCCAGCAGCCAATCAGTACGAATAACTGTTAGGAACATTCCAAGGGTGAGCATTCTGGGAAAGAAGGACCATTAGAACCTGAAATGTCAGCTCACTAATGTCAACAGCAGGACCAGCAAGGGTTATTCAACTGATTTTCAAAATGGGAGAGAATATGTAAAATAACTAAGAAGGCATTACACAAACTCCCGCCCTCTGCTTGTGAGCATGTGCAAGCAGAGGGGCGGGACCGGCGACCGCTCTGTGATTGGCTGAGCGGCAGCCAATCACGGAAGCGGCTGCCGGCAGCTGACTTCGGTGGAGGAAAAGGAGAGGTAAGTAAAGTTTGGGGAGCTTTACTAATATATAATAGAGCGGTTTGGGCCTGGGCAGGCATGGGGAATCTTATATATTAGGCTTTTTAGCTAGGGGAGGAATCGGGAGAAGGAGGGAGAGAGGGGGAGGGAGGGAGGGGAGAAGGCTGCAGTACGCATCCAAACTTCTCCCGGAGCCCAGGGTAGGAGGCAGAGTCCTATATGGACGCTGCTAATCCTCGGGGTGGGCAGTTTTTTGGACTTTGGGGGGGACTACAGGAAACCTTATGGACTGGATGTGGGTAAGGATTACACACTACACACTACATAATGGGGCCAGTAGTTGGGGGATTATAGTTGTTGGGGTGGACATGCCCTTTAATTTCATGGTTTCAAGTCTTAACACACTAAGAAAGTCCAGCCCTCAAATAAAATTAGTATACAGGTAAATCATCCCCCAAACCACACAGCTGAAATATAAAATAATGCTGTACAATTCTTGGTTACCTTGGAGTGTCCCTGTCCTGTATAAAAGGACATTCTAATATGGTCAGTGACCTCCTCGTGGCGTACTATCCTTATATTACCTGGTAAGGCGCATTAATCCCTAAATATAGAACCATTAAAGTTTACCAACGATTTTCTGTTGTCTATTGTGATCATTCAACAAAGAACGATTGTGCTACATCTAGGAGATTTGATGATGAGCCCTAAAGGTTTATCGTTTTGGAGATCCGTAATACCTAGATTCAGGTTGCCAGCAGTGGTATTTGTGTTGTCATGTGACAGGTCGCGTTCACCCTTGCCATTAATAGTGGTACCAGTTCTGTTCTAGATCTGTACTCATTTATTGTAACTGGGCATTTTTATTAGTGGGTTGTTTTTTACCAATAAAACCGGAGTTTATAAGTCTTGGGATACTATATACTACAGCAGTTGAGCACATACATGAACACGCGACATCAAACAGATGTCTAGCTGTCAATGAGACTGTACTTGGCATACTAGAATCACTGGGCCCCCAGCAAAACTAAAATGGGGCCCCTATCCTGCTTCATCCACATTGTTTTCTGGGAGATGGCTATACCTTCATAAGAAAAATAGAAGATGGGGCCCCTTGTCCCTGGTCCTCCCTGCGCTGCTCCCTCTGCTACGCTGGTAGTTTACGCCCAGGAGACTTGGCCACATTTGGGGGGGCCTCTTCTTATAGATTTCTTAACATTGTAATGTTCTTGGAAAGTGAAAGACAGAGCTTGACCTTGTAAATACGGAAATTAATAGTTACTAATCGACCAAACCCAGAAATGGGAGGGGATTACCAGTGTAGCCCGTGGATTTCTGTATACAAGTAATGCGGTGGCTGAACCAGCACTTTCACCACTTGGTCCTCTGCCAATTCTCTGTGTCTGCAGATAGCGGAACTCAATAACAGAGATTTATCCAAATCTTCCTCTCATACTTCCATGTTTAACCACCTCAGATTTCATGGTGGGATATGTTATAACATTCACTTCTATATATTAACAATCCTCAGCTGGGAAATTAGAGACTGGCAAGACGTGGCGATTTTGAAGGCGACCATGACGACCGAATGGCTTAGCGCATGATAATCGTACGTGTTGGCTCGGGCAAGGCATCATTCGTTGATCTGCGCCATAAACACGCAGTATACATACCTAGATAAACATTGCCCTCTTTTTAAAGGTTATAAACTCCTTTTATTGCTTACTTTGACAGCATTATAAACAAGAACGAAATATTAAATTAACGATCTTAATGGATTCCAATATAGCATCGTCTTACTCAGCAATTGCGGAGAATTGTCATGGGACCGTGACGGGAAATGCTGGCCATCTATGGTTCCTTTTTTTGGGCAGATCAATCATCCATTAAGTCACTTAAAACTTTAAACGATTAGATGGCTCCCCTGCCAATCCATGTGTCATTTTTTTACCATAAGGACAGTTGTACATTGTTATCCTGATCAGGTCTTATCCAAACCTCTATGTAGCAAAGGACAATTCCATAACATACATGCACACCAGCAGGCCGGTAGTCTAGTACACACAACAATATTTCTTTATCCGCACCTAGTGTGGCTTTTGTAGGTATGGTGTGCTGACTTACCACTGGTGAACTGGAGGGCTGTCTTAACACTGATTGGTGACTGGAGGCTGTCTTACCACTTGCTTGGTTTTGACTGGTGCTAACTAAGTCTTGTCGGGAGAGGTTTTTTTTAACTGCAACCTTGGTATGTGTTCGCAGTTGTGCCGTACTCCATGTTTCAGTTTGCCTTCATGGTTAGGGACCGACCTCTTATGGACACGCGATTGCCGGCCTCTTTTCTTTTTGCTACTTTTGCCACGACCGACACTAATTCAAATTCAGCCAGGCCCATCCGGTCCAATTTTGGCTACCAGTGTTGGCCCAGCCGCCCAATTTCTTTGTCTGTGTGCACCGCCATCAGTTTTATTTACCCCTGGTTATATAATAGGAGCACTTAACGTGTTATTAAGATTATCATTCCATTAGACAATGTTAGGATACATTTTATTTGTCCTTTCCAATAATATCATTGTTTGTCATTGCTTCAATGGTTTGCCAAATGTATTTGTTGATGATGGTTAAGCGTCCAGTGAATTAGTTTTGTTGTATTCATTAAACCTCTGGTCTCATGGTTTTGATTGTTAAATATCTTTAAATTGATGTAGCCCACGTGTGGGGTGGGGTGGTGATGGGGGGGGGGGGGGGGGGTAACACTTGCCTCATGTTTCATTCACAGGAGATGATGTCTCTTCACTCTCTAAAGTGCTCGTATCTGGATATTTGGTTTCCCAATTGCTGCCTGTAAAACAATGTCCTAGATCTTGTCTTGTGAAACAAAATGGGTAGGGGTTTAAATCAAATAGCAGGGCATAGGCCCCCCCTTTCAAGCCTGGTGTAGTATAGGGAGGACACCTTACAGACTGGTGTAGTATAGGGAGGACATCCTTACAGACTGGTTATAAGGGAGGCCACCCATACAGACTGGTGTAGTATAGGGAGGACACCCTTACAGACTGGTGTAGTATATGGAGGAACCACCCTACAGCCTGGTGTGTATAGGGAGGACCCCCTTACAGACAGGTATGTATAGGAGGAGACACCCTTACAGCCTGGTTGTAGTATAGGGAGTGACACCTTACAGACTGGTTTAGTATAGGGAGGACATCCTTACAGACTGGTTTCGTATAGGGAGGACAGCCCTTACAGACTGTGTAGTATAGGGGGACACCCTTAATCCGGTGTGTAATAGGGAGGACCACCCTTCAGACTGGTGTAGTATAGGGAGAACACCTTACAGCCTGGTGGGAATTATAGGGAGACATCTTACAGACTGGTGTAAAGTATAGGGAGGAACCCCTTACTACCGACTGGTGTATGTAATAGGGAGACACCCTTACAGCCTGGGGTAGTATAGGGAGGACACCCTTACCTACTGGTGTAGTATAGGGAGTACACTTACAGCCTGGTGTAAGTATAGGGAGGCACCCTTCCAGACTGGTGTAGTATAGGGAAGACACCTTCAGCTGTGTAGTATAGGGAGGAACACGACTACAAGCCTGGTGTATTATAGGGGGACCCTATCTATACTACTGCGTCTAATAGCATCACAGACCCGGCTGCCAGTCTGTCCCCTGCTCTTCTGGCCAAGAGGGGGCAGGATCAGAGACGTGCGGGACAAAAATGCTCTGAAAATACAATCGAGCATATTTAAAAGAATCATTACGGCTTTTGGGGGTGGGCAGCTGGTCCTACCGTTCATGAAGAAATTATTTTCAGGGTGGACAATGCCCTTTGAAAAGGTAACATTGAAGGGGTAACGCCCTTTCCCCTTTTTTAAAGAACCCGGTAAGAACCTTAAACACCTAGATTCCCATCCAGGGAAATTACCTAGACGGGCAAAGCGCAAAGATACAGTTGGGCTCCTGGTCGCTCACCAGGCCTGCCAGGCGCCTGCAACTCACCTTTAACAAATACCCACTTTAACTAACCTTTGTTGGGCCTACCTGGGTACTTTAAAAGGAATTGGATGAGTCTGATGTTTTAGTTCCCTTATTTCAACTCCTGGTCGACGAATCTAAATCCTCCTTAATATTTAATCTCTATTGGTTTGGTCCAGCCCTGACCTTTATGGTACACCCCTATACTTACCACGTAAGGAGGGTTATTAAATAAGGTACAGCAGGTTGTGTATTTATATGACCCTGTAGCACCATATTGAGTACGGACAGCTGGCGGCCCTGCTAACATATTGATAGATTCTCTGTCAGCAATGTATTAAATATCTGTGAACTGAAAAAAATGACCTGACCCTTCCCCTTTGAAATATTAAACTCTTTAGTCCCTGTTATAATCGCGTTTGGTGTGACCAGTCACATTCGCTAATTCATCTTAGCGGGAATCAGACTTGTCACTTTACAGATTTAAATATCGAACAAACGAGAAATGATCAGGATTATAAACAGGGAATCTGAAATAATAACCAATCATATAACTGTACGCTTCTCATTAATTAAAGGTAAATAGCGCTGAGTAAAAAGTGTATGTTTGTGGGAACCCGCATGCTGGTTCTGGCAAATTTTCTACCCACGGGCCATTAATATGACATGGGGGTTTTGTTGCCATCTATATTGATCTTTAGGAGTGTCCCTTCATGTTTTAAATGTGGTCTAAAATCGCAATCTCCTATTAAGTGTGAATCCTCAATATTTCGTAAGGGCAATGTCAAACTCCAAACCTAAATTTACCCCTTACTGGCCACATGAGAAGTTACAACAAGCCTACCTTACATTTTCTGCTCAAAATGGTTTCTCCCTGCTGTGCCCGTTCCAAAGTCCAGGAAACTGCTGTTAGGAGCATTGTGACTCCTGCTGGGCCTGATCTGCCGCAACCTCGTCAAGTGTTCTTTGCATGCTTCAGTGCAGTCCCTCCCCCCCCCTCCTCTCCCTCCCTTTTCTCTCCCTCCCCCTACCATTAAAACCTTGGGTAATGTGGTAGGGCACTGCTCCCCCCGCCCCAGCCGCATTATATTATGTTTAAGAAAGTCCCCCAATCTTTACTTCCTTCCTCTCTCGCAGCCGTTGGCTGCTCAGACGCCCGCAGCCGCGAGCTTTGTGAGTTGGCCTCCTCTCAGCAATCACGTGGACCAGCTGCCTGCCCGCCCCCCCTGCTTGCATTTCCTCAGCATAGCCATGTACAGTGGCGGAGCGGAGGGAGAGGAAGGTAAGTCGAGTATCAGGGACTTTCTAACAATAAATATTAAGGTGCGGTTGGGCTGGGGGACATCCCTACAGCCATCAAATTTATAGAAAGGGATGGACATGCCCTTTAACACAGGGAGGAGGCCCCAATGCTTACCTAATGAGACCCAGTGAGTGAAATCTCGTGGGGGGTAAAATTCCAGAGGCCATACTCTCCGGAGGAGAAATACGGTAAACGTTGACGGCAAAAAAGGTTAGACCGACTCGTGGTGGGGGGGATGACAAAAAATAATTAGCCCAACATTACTTTTACAGACACAACTTTCTACTAAACGAAGTTGTTTATTACGGTTGACTCGTTGGTTCCGTGTCACTGGGAACCTAGAAGGAAAAGCCCGCATTAGTACCTGCCACCAGAATATGAAGCCCATGAAAGGGCCAGGTTGGGTGGGGGCTACGTAGCGCTTGAGGTCGGCGGCCTGCGAACAACTAAGTCCTGCATTAGAGAACCGCGGAAGCTCTCCAGCAACCACACTATGTGCCAATACATTAGCAGAGTGCAATGGCGATGGTTTAATCCCAACACCCGGCAAAGAGTGTCACCCATTCCATTCCTTGCAAACCCCACTTCAGCCGAACTTAATTCACACAGACTTGTACATTCCCAGGACGGGATGGCAGATAGAAATAGACGGGTCTATCGTTCTGTCAGTCACGGGGGGCCCTGTTCACGTCTTTTGTTGGTGGGGTTTCTTGTGTGTGTTTCTCTCGTACTCTCTTTCTGTCCGCATGCTTCTTTCGTTTGTTGTGGGTGGGTGTTGTTGTCTCTGGTCTGTTCTGTATTGCCTGTTTCTGGTGTCTGGACTATGTGACATTATTTGTCTCGTTTGTGTCTTATTGTGTCTTGTTTCTTGTTTGGTTTGCTCTCCCCGAAACGCGAACCGGTTTCAAGCAGGTTCAAAAATGGGGTGACTTGGGGGTGGAAGAACGGGCGGGTCGGGCCTGCGGAGAAGTGTGTTCTGGGGCGGGGGGTCCGTTTGCGGGGGACGAGAGGGGGGCGCTGTTGAGCAGAAGGCAGAGGGGAAAAGGGGACAACAGGAAGCAAAAGGTGGGTAGATGAAGGATGTTGGGGTGGTTGGCGGAGGGTCCGCCCAGCGGGTGCGCTGGTGGAGGGGGCCGCAGGGGGGAAAGGGGGGGGGGCACGGACGGGGGCAACACGGGGAGGGTTTGCTGGGCACGGAATAGCCGGGGGGAGGTGTGTCTGAACAGGGGGAGGACAAGACAGAGGGGAGATTGGGGGGGTGGGGCGCAGGAAGGGCAGGGGCCAAAGAGGGAGGAGCAAAAACGCAGGAAAAGGGGGGTCGTGGGGGTGGATGTGGGGTGGTGGCTGGCGTTCCGAACAAGCTCAAAACCACATGAAATAGGTTAGAACTGCAAATATCGACGGGGGAGGGGGGAGGACATACGCCAGACGGGGGGGATGATAATGGGCGACGGGAGGGGGTGAAAAACTACTGTAGGGTTCGGGAACCAGGACTGTCGCGGTAGTGTTGTGTGGTGGTAAGAACAGTCGAGGAATGGGGTGTGGTATGGACCCGAAGATTGACCGCGGGAGGGCGCGACCGGGAAGGGGATGGAGGGGGGATAGGGACGATAGACACAGGGGTGGGTGGGACCGGAAGGGCTAGAAACAAGAGGGGACGAACGGACACATGAGGGGTGGAGGGAAGCAGAACGTACAATAAGATAAGGTAGACGCAAGACACAGTAAGTGGTGCGAGAATAAAAACACAGAATGGGGGCTGGAGCCGAACGACGAGGGGGTCGGGGAACGACAGGGAAGGGCGGAGCGAAGAGCACACCAAAGGGAAGTCGAACGGTACGAAGTCGTGAGGACCGAGAACGAGAGCGGGGAGGAAGAACCTGAGGAGAACGAGTGCTGGAGAGGAAGAACACAAAGGGGAGAGGAGAACAGAGATGAGAGAGAGCAGAAGCAAACAAGGGAGAAGGTGAGGAGAACGACGTGGGTGTGGTGTTAGGGACGGAGCTGGCGGAGTGTGAAATACACCAAAAGGCGGGGAGACGGAGAAAAGAGACCCAGACAGAGAGGGAAGAGAAAAAAAAACAAAGAAGGGGAAGAACAATCAAACACACGAAGGAGCGGCAGAACAGAAGGAGAAAGGGCAACAGAGGTAGGGGAAGAAAAACAAAGAGGAAGGAAAGGAAAGAGGAAAAGGTTGGAAAAGAAGGGAGGGGAACACCGATAGAATGGGGAAGAAAAAAAAGGGGGAAGCCGGAGTGAGGGGAAGGGGAACGAAGAAGGAGGGGGAGACAGAGAAGAGGAGGGGTAGGATAAAATAAGAAGAGTAGGGGACAAAGAGGGAAGAGGGGAGAAAGTGTGGAAGAATGGGAAGGGGAAAAGAAAAAAAAAGGGGGAATAGGAGAAAAAGGAGAAAATAACACGGAGGGGAGGACAAGAGAGAAGGGGAAGAAAGAAGGGGCGGAGATAAGTAAGAAAAATAAGGAGATGTGTTGTAATTATATTTAATATGGGTACATAATAGAGTTTTTGTTTGTTGGGTGGGAGTTGTTTAGCTCATTCTTTGCTTCTGTTCGTTGTTCGTGGGGGGTGTGTGGTTGTTACTCATTATTAGGGATTATATATGGTGTGTGGTTTGTTTTTGTGGTTTGAGGTGATCTGTCGAGGTGTGTTTTTTTGTTTTTTTCTTGGGTTGTGGTTAGAAAAAGAGGAGAAAGATTACTTGGTTGTGTTTTTGTGGGGTATGAGCTTGCTGGTGGGGGATTCTGGGTGGGTTTGTTTTAGGCAAAAAATGTGTGAGGACCTGGGAAAAAAGAGGGCGGAGCGACGCAAAGGAGAGAGGGGAACGGACCGCCGGGAGAAAAGAAGGGGGGGTAGGGCAACCAGAAGAGGGGAGTGCGGGGGAGGGGGGAGGAAAAAAAAGAGGGGAACAAAACAGAGAGGGTAGCAGGAAAAAGAGGGGGGGGGAGAACACCAGGGAGGACCAACAAAGGGGAAAAGAAAGAGACAGAGGGCAAAAACAAAAAGGGGGCGGGACGAGGGAAAACGGGGGAAGGGCAAGGGGGAGAGACAGGGAAACAGAACAACCAAAAGGGAAAAAAGGAAAAAAACAAAAGAGGGGGGGAAAAAAAAGAAGAAAAACGACAGAGGGAAAAAGAAGAAGGGGAGAGCGAAGAAGGAGGGCGGAGGACCAAGAACGGGAGAAAGAAAGGGGAGGAGAACCAGGGGAGACAACCAAGGGGGGGGACAGACACAGGGAGCAACACATAAGGGAGAAAGAAGCGAAGGGGAGAAAACAACGAAGGGGGGGAGGAGGGAAAGAAGAAAGGGGGAAAACAAGGACCCGACGCAAGGGGGGACGACAAAGGGGAGGAGAAGAACGAAGAGGGGGAGACAGATCAACAAGAAGGGAAGGGGAAGAACCAGGAGGAGGGGGAACCAAGAAAGACAGAGGGAGAGAAGACCAAAGAACAACAGGAGGGGAGGACCGAAACCCAGAAGGGGGGACGAGAAGAACAACGACAAGGGAAGAGGTGCAAAAAGGGGGAAAGAAGAGGCGAGGCCCAACACAGAAGGGGGGAGGACCAGAACCAGAAGGGGGGGCGAACGACAGGGAGGGGGTGGAAAAGCAAAAAACGAAAACCCCGGAAGAGGGAGCAACGACAGAAGGGGGAGGAGAAGCATAGGGGGGGGAGCGAACACGGACGCGGGACCACAACGCAGAGAGGGGGAAAGAAGGAGGGATGCACCCGAACCGAGGGACACGAAACGACGGGGGGGGGACCGGACTACAGGAAGGGGGAGACCGAACTACAGAAAGGGGGAGGACCATAACTACAGGTAGGGGGGGGGTAGGATGAGACCAGACAGAAGGGGGAGGACCAGAACACAGTAGGGGGGTAGTATGCCATAACTAAAGTGGTGTGGAGGACCACGACACAGGAGGGGTGGTATGACGCAGAACGACGAGGGAGCATGACCCCGAATACAGGGGAAGGTGGGGATGAGCATAACGACAGAGTGGGAGCGGGACCAGAACGACAGGAGGTGGTGGAGGACCAGAAACGAACAGACGTGGATGACCATAACGTACAGTATGGGTAGTGGGGGACCAGAAACCCAAGGTAAGGGGGGGGAGACTAAGAAGTTGTTGATGACGCGAAAGAATCGGAAGAAAGGGTTTATAACGCGGGAGGGGGTTAGTACCAGCCAACTACAGGAAGGGGGGGGGGAGACAGACAGTAAGGGGTTATGATTTACGCGTAACGGGAACAGGTGGAGGAGCAGAACTACAAGTAATGGGGGGCGCAGAACGACGGGGAGGGTGGGGAATTCCAGACGACAGGAATGGTGGGGTATTGGAGCAGAACGAACAATAGGCTTAGAGGGGGGAGAGATCAGGGGAACTACAGAAGGTGGGATAAAGACCATGACGAAAGGAATAAAGGGGGTGTGTAGGGTGGAGTATGAGAAACGACAGGAGGGGAAAAAAGGACCCATAAGCTACAGGGAAGAAGGGGGGGTAGGACCGGACGAATAGGGGGAGGGTAGGAGAGAACTACAGAGGAAGGGTGTAGAAGCGACCGACAAATCAGGGGGGGTGATATACCAGAACTACGTACGAGGGGGGAGGACCAGAACCGACAGGAGGGGGGGAGATGACCAGAACGACAGAGGGGGGGGGGACCAGACGACAGGAGGTGTGGAGGGCCCATAACGACCGGGAGCGGGGGGATAGGACAGAACTAACAGGAGAAATGGGAAGTGGGGTACCTATAATAAAGGGGTTAACACTGGTCAGTCCTACACAGCCCAATAATGAAAGGGTTAACACTGGTCAGTCCCACACAGCCATGTAATTAAAGGGTTAACACTGGTCAGTATAACACAGCCTAGTTATGAAAGGGTTAACTCTGATCAGTCTCACACAGCTCAGTAATGAAAGTGTTAACACTGGTCAGTCCCACACAGCCCTGTAATGGAAGGGTAAACAATGGTCAGTCCTACAAAGCACAGTTGCAGAAGGGTTAACGCTGGTTGGACCTACACAGACCAGAAACGAAAGGGTTAACACTGGTCAGTCCTAAAACAGCTTAGTTATAAAAGGGTTAATGCTGGTTGGTCCTACACAGCCCAGAAACAAAAGGGTTAACACTAGCCATTTCTACACAGCCCAATAATGAAAGGGTTAGCACTGGCTATCATACACAACCCAGTAATGAAAGGGTTAACACTGGTCATCATACACAACCCAGTAATGTAATTAACATGGTCATCTACACAACCCAGTAATGTAAGGTTAACACTGGTCGTCATACACAGCCCTATAATAAGGGGGTTAACATTTGTCACCTACACAGCCCATTAATGAAGGGTTAACACTGGTCAGTCCTACACAGCCCAGTAATGTAAGGGTTAACACTAGTCAGTCCTACACAGCCCAATAATGAAACGTTTCACATAGGTCAGTCCTACACAGCCTAGTAATGAAAGGGTTAACACTGGTCGTCCTACACAGCCCAATGAAAGGGTTAACAGTGGCCAGTCCTACACACCCAGTAATGAAAGGGTTAACACTGGTCAGTTCTACACAGCCCAGTAATGAAAGGGTTAACACTGGTCGTTCATACTGACCAGTGTTAACCCCTTTATTATAGGGCTGTGTATGACCGACCAGTGTTAACCCTTTCATTATGAAAGGGTTAACTCTGGTCAGTCTCACACAGCTTAGTAATGAAAGGGTAACACTGGTCGTCATCACCAGCCCTATAATAAAGGGTTTAACACTGGTCAGACCTACACAGCCCAGTAATTAAAGGGTTAACACTGGTCAGTCCTACACAGCCCAGTAATGAAAGGGTTAAGACTGGTCAATCCTACACAGACCAGTAATGAAAGGGCTAACACTGGTCTGTCCTACACAGCCCAGTAATGAAAGAGTAACACTGGTTGGCCATACACAGCCCTATAATAAAGGGGTTAACACTGGTCAGTCCTACACAGCCCAGTAATGAAAGATTAACACTGGTTGGTCATACACAGCCCTATAATAAAGGGGTTAACACTGGTCAGTCGTAGACAGCCCAGTATGAAAGGGTTAACACCGGTCAGTCCTATACAGCCCAATAATGAAAGGGTTAACACTGGTCATCATACACAACCGTAATGTAAAGGGTTACACTGGTCGTCATACACAGCCCTATAATAAAGGGTTAACTTTGTCAGACCTACACAGCCCAGTAATGAAAGGGTTAACACTGTCAGTCCTACACAGCCAGCATGTAAGGGTTACCACTGGTCAGTCCTACACACCAATAATGAAACGTTTCACATAGGTCGTCCTACACAGCCAGTAATGAAAGGGTTAACACTGGTCATCCTACCCAGCCCAGTAATAAAGGTTGAACAGTGGCCAGTCCTACAGCCCAGTAATGAAAGGGTTAACACTGGTCAGTCCTACACAGCCCAGTAATGAAAGGGTTAAGACTGGTCAATCCTACACAGACCAGTAATGAAAGGGTTAACACTGGTCTGTCCTACACCAGCCCAGTAATGAAAGAGTTAACACTGGTCGGAGTAATGAAAGGGTTAACACTGGTCAGTCCTACACAGCCCAGTAATGTAAGGGTTAACACTAGTCAGTCCTACACAGCCCAATAATGAAACGTTTCACATAGGTCAGTCCCTGTCCAGAGTCCCTAAAACAGCTTAGTTATAAAGGTTAATGCTGGTTGTCCTACCACAGCCCAGAAAACAAAGGGTAACACTAGCCATTTCTACACAGCCCAATAATGAAAGGGTTAGCACTGGCTATCATACACACCCCTAATGAAGGGTTACCACTGGTCATCATACACAACCCAGTATGTAAGGGTTAACACTGGTCGTCATACACAGCCCTATAATAAGGGGTTAACATTTGTCAGACCTACACAGCCCAGTAATGAAGGGTTAACACTGGTCATCTACACAGCCCAGTAATGTAAGGGTTAACACTCCTATAATAAAGGGGTTAACACTGGTCAGTCCTACACAGCCCAATAACAAAAGGATTAACATTGGTCAGTCCTACACAGCCCAGTAATGAAAGGGTTAACACTGGTCAGTCCTACACATATCCTTATACTGAGAGGAGTATATCCTTATACTGAGAGGAGTATTTCTGAGAGGAGTATATCCTTATACTGAGAGGAGTATATCCTTATACTGAGAGGAGTGTATCCTTATACTGAGAGGAGTGTATCCTTATACTGAGAGGAGTATATCCTTATATTGAGAGGACTATATCCTTATACTGAGAGGAGTATATTTTTAGGTTTTGCTGGGGCCCAGTGATTCATAGTGATGCCAAGTACAGTCTCATTGACAGCTAGAGTCATCCTGTTTGAGTGCTGTGTTCATGTATGTGCTACCTGCTGTAGTTATAGTCATCCAAGACTTATAAAACTCCCGGTTTTATTGGTAAAAAAAACCCACTTAATAAAACATGCCCAGTTACAATAAATGAGTAATGATCTAGAACAGAACTGGTACCAACTCAATAATGCAAGGGTGAACGCGACCTGTCACCATGACAAACAAATACCACTCTGGCAACCTGAATCCTAGTGTATTACGGATCTCAAAACGATAAACCTTTAGGGCTATCATAAATCTCCTAGATGTCGCACAATCGTTCTTTGTTGACTGATCACAATAGACAACAGAAAATCGTTGGTAAACTTTAATGGTTTATATATTAGGGATTATGCGCCTACAGGGTAATATAGGATTATTACGCCACGAGGAGGTTCACAGACCATATTAGAATGTCCTTTTATACAGGACAGGGACACTCCAAGGTAACAAGATATTGTACAGCATTATTTTATATTTCAGCTGTGGGTTTGGGGGATGATTTACCTGTATACAAATTTTTATTTGGAGCTGGACTTTGCTTTAGTGCTTTAATGACTTGGAACATGAAATTAAAGGGCATGTCCACCCCCAAAACTATAATCCCCCAACTACTGGCCCATTATGTAGTGTGTAGTGTGTAATCCTTACCCCACATCCCAGCTCCAAAGGTTCTCCTGTGACCCCCCCAAAGTCCAAAAAACTGCCCACCAGAGGATAGAGAGTCCATATAGGACTCGCCTCCTACCCTGGCCTCCGGGAGAATTTGGCATGCGTACTGCAGCCCTTCTCCCCCTCCCTCCCCCTCCCTCTCCTCCTCTCCCGATTCCCCCCAGCTTAAAAGCCTTATATAAGATTCCCCATGCCTGCCCAGCCCCAAACCGCTCTATTTATATATTTAGAAAGCTCCCCAAACTTTATTACCTCTCCTCTTTCCTCCACCGAAGTCAGCTGCCGGCAGCCGCTTCCGTGATTGGCTGCCGCTCAGCCAATCACAGATGCGGCTGCCGGTCGCCCCTCTGCTTGCACCTTTATCACAAGCAGAGGGCCGGGTTTGTGTAGATGCCTTCTTAGTTATTTACATATTCTCTCCCATTTTGAAAATCAGTTGATTTATCCCTTGCTGTCCTGCTGTTGACATTAGTGAGCTGAACATTTCAGGTTCTAATGGTCCTTCGTCTCCCAGAATGCATCACTCCTTGGAATGTTCCTAACAGTTATTCGTACTGATTGGCTGCTGGATGGGTCAAACATGCTCAGATCTCTACTGAGCAATGAATCCGCAGGCGCGGGTCAAGGGCAAGACCATAATGGTCTCTATTAGGGTCTGCACAAACAGGAAGTTAATATTTTGGTTGCATTTATTATACACCAGACACAGTGCTGAATGGAGATTAAGGTCATTGGGATGATAAAATTCTGCTCTTTTTTCTGAAAAGTATATGTATTTGCACTGAACTTCCCTTTAATTTATTCAATTTCCACCTGATACAGTACTGAACAATCTGTTTCTCACCGATTATATCATTTGGGTATTTTGACCTAACAAGCCGATCACTGGTTTAACTGGTTGTCCCGGCTGAAATATCATCAATCGACCATCTAATGTTTCATTGAAGACCCACAAAGGGTGAAATTTACCGACAGGTCAGATCATCTATTACGTCTGACCAAAATCTCATACCAAAAGAATTGTTGGCCAAATGGCTATTGTCATATATTCTGCTATCAGGTGTGCATCTGTGTGTGTACCTAGCTTAGATTGCAGGAGAACATGTCATTGTACATTTGAAGATTAATGAAGCACTATTTGTTCCAATAGCAAAACTGCCCCCTAGGGAGACACATCATCTGTACATTTGAAAATTAATGTAGCCATTTTTGTACCAATTGAACACTGCCCCCTAGGGGAGAACATGTCGCCTTCTAGAAACATATCTTCTGTTCCAGGAGCACAGGCAGATTTCTTGGCAGGTAGAGGCCAAGCTCACAGTTTTCAGCATTCAGATCACTTTCCTTCCATGCAGTATTTATACTAAAGCTTTATCATTAGACTTGTCATGTAGATTTGGTTGATCTGTGCATTTCTCAAACTACCAGGAAAAAAGCTGTTACCGTTAAACTTAGCACTGGAAACTATATCAGCCATTGGCATCTACTCTTGAATGAAGCCAGGCTTCCCTCAAGTCTAAACAAGTCTGATCAGCTCCAAACACTGATAAATGGTTCAATGTGTTTCATTGAACTCTGTAGGGTTGTCAGATAAGCAAGTTATCAGTATCCCAATCAAATGCTCTGAGCAGGTCAACTGATGCCCCCCTGTGTGCACCAATACTGAATATCAGATGACTGTATTTTTTATATAAAAAAAAACTTCCAGACGATATCCCATGATTATATGTCAGATCCTGGCCAGAAAGCCAGCTTCAGACTGGAAGAAAAACCTTTCAGATGAATGCTGATAAATTATTTCACTTAAGATAGTCATCCAATCCCTTATAACTTTGTTTGTTAGGGTGTGTGATTCAACTCCATTCTTGGCCCCGAACTGCACCTAAAGTAAAGATTGAACAGAAATTCAAAAAAATCTATTTTAACCTAAAATACTATTACTTCACAGTTTAATTAATTGTGGGCCATACCAAGCACCTTAAATGCTTAAGAAAAGGGAGTTAGATTCATTCTGCTTTTACCCCTGCCACTGGCTCAGACATGCTCAGTGAGCTTCCTCATGCTAAAGACTTTGTATCTCCCTGTTCAAGGGAGGGGTTAGAGAGATAAAGTGACTATTTATAAAGTAAATATTTTACTTTCACACGATGCACCTTAGGTTAGGAATTACGTATATAGGAAACGTTCCATCAATCAAAGATCAAAGATTCTAGTCTATGAGTCTAGAATTTTTTTGACCTGAGCTTCTATTTAAAGGGATAGTTTAAAGTGTTTTGCTTTTTAATTAATTTTTTTTTCAAAATATTTCTTCCATCATCCTCTTACTGGCCAGTGTTGAAATTCCATGTTGGCTTTGCCAATAATGATGTTACATTTTATTATCTTTATGTGAATCCAGGCAGCTATTATGCTCCCTTTTCTTCACATGTGTATTGATTTCGGGATTAGCGGTACAGTGTCAGATAGGGAGTGACTGGCTTGTCTTGATCCCAGATATCATCTACAGTCGTCTCCCTCTCTCCTGATAGGTGACTTCATGTCTGAGGATGGAGAATTCCATGTGCCATTGTACCTTGAGGACACCATGTTGCACCCAGGAGCAGCAGCATAGGGAATTTCAGACAGGAGCCCAGCCCTGTAGAAAAAGTCTGTCTGGCATTCAAATCAATGTTTATGAAATAAATTCGGATTTGGTTAAATAAGGCTGGTTTCTAAACACTGGTTGGTCCTGGACAAGGGGTGTAACTACCAGTGATTCCTAGTTATGCCACTGCCTGGACATTTCCTGTGATATTCTGGTTAATAGCTATGGGTTGGTTTATAGCATATCACCCTCAACACCTGAGGGGCCCCCTATCCAAAGGCTTGAATACACAAGTTTGGGGAGGTCTTATACTCTATGTTTTTCCTAGGGGCCCAGAACCTTGCCTCTGCCGGGGTATTGATGAATTCAAGAGTGTGGAGGGAAAGGAGGTCTCCAGTACTGAATAGTCCCAAATGGTTTTATTGGATGTGTTCATTTATTGTTCCCCTTTCAAACATTTACTGCCCACCTTTATTGACAGTTAATGATAGAGAAGACTCCCCTTGATATTGTTACTTGACACATCCTTCCGAATCACCTAACAAAGTTGGGGACCACAGGGGTTCCATGTTACTCCCCATTAATCCCCTAGAACAAAGATTAGCCAAGCAGCCTGAGCAGATAATGTTTGTTATATAATCTAGGGCAGGTACACATGGACCAACTCAGGGTCAATATCCTGGCTGGAATAACACCAAATTAATGAACTGATCGGAGTTGATCGTTAACGGTTCCAATAATATTTGAAGTTTAAAACTGATCAAGTGAAATATTGCACTAGGGGGTCGTGGACAAAATATCGACCTGTGTGTACCCAACCTAACAAGCTTTATCTAATGATTGTCTAAAGACGCCACAACACTGCTCAACATTCACCCCAGAAATGTCTATTACAGCATCACCTGAAAGGTTTCAGTCTGTGTAGATATTTTTCTTCCCTTCACATTAGGCCCAGTGTGTTGCCTACAGCCCTACATGAAGGTGGGTATCTGTCATGTGGGCTTAATAGAACCAACTCTATAGAATGCAGCAAGAAACATCCCTCAAACTTAGGAATACAACAGAATATACCATGACCTGGATGAATGAGAACCTTCACAAGCTAGGAACCATTGTACTTACAAAGCTAAAAGGAGATACAGTATGCGCCCAATCCTATCCCCCATCCATCCTCCCTGAGAATACGTCACTAATCATGGCCATGACTGCAGAGTATACTGGAAGGAGCAGGAGCGCAGAAGATTGCCTACCATATTTCATCTACAGGGGGTATTCAGGGTTCTAGGTTTTGGGGGTGTTTTCCTTCTACACAATTTGATTTGGGGGTGACCGACCCCATAAGTTACAATATTCCCCCTGTTAGTATAGAAATTGGTCTTTCCTGCTATTTCTTTCTTAGAGGATCAAATTCCAGAAATTAGTTCTCTGAGCTCTATCAATGGTAAAAAAACCCAAATGTCTTTACAGTTACAAACACGTTATATCCGAGGATTAGACAAAATGGCGGCTGGGGAAATGTCCACAGGTTTTAAAATTCACCTGTTTTTACTAAAAATGGCCCTGGTTTGAAAATCCCATTATATGGACTGGTATATTGTTACTCCTCCCCCTGTCACAAGGGTTCTATAACTCCTTTACATCTCCCTTCCACATAAACAGAACAGGTTGCTCGTCTCTTCCGTCCAGCCTGTCCGTACAGGAATGTAGAGAACCCCACAATATCCTTAAAGCCACAATATCCTTTTTGGCAACTTCAGCCTTTAATTTTCCTGGTTATTGGGCTTTCGTTCCGAATTGAGTCATTTAAATAAAAAGGCATTTAATAAAAAGTTGTGGTTGGTAGAATCATTGACAACCCGAGAGCGGTAATAGGGTTGTTTCGCAAAATATAGAAAATGTTTAGACAATTATTTATTATCATAAAATGTAAGAACCTTCATTAGTATGATAAAAAGTAAGAATAAATAAAAGATGTTTATCTGTGTATAATCCATCGGAACGAGCAGGGAATCCTTCCCTGCCATTGTAATAAGAAAGACTTGTCAGTTCATCCACTTAACAAGTCCCTGGTTTCCTGAGTTAAGGTGATTGGTCGTCACTCACAGTAACTCATTCACATCTTCAAGGAGCAGGAAGGGGGGGATTCAGGGGGCGGAGGGGGTGTGGGGGGATTCTTAGAGATTCCTGATGAAAGGATAAAGTCAACAGTAGGGATCAGACTGGAGAAAGTAGATTTATTTATTGTGCTTCTTTTTTTTTTACTTGTCCCATAAGAGGACATAGAGACAGTAAGAGAATGCAGAGCACATTTCCTCTGGCAGTGATGACAATAACTGCTGGGACAGTCACGGAACCGGCCAAGTTCCTTAACTGGAACTGAAATGTTTTCTCTGAGGCACGCCAGACTGCAATGTGCCAGTATATAAGGACAGCACTGGGAATGGGATCTGTTCCTACAGTGTACATAATACGTGAAATCCTGTAAATTATATCCTTATAAACTGTACTTGGCTATGTCATTAGCGTCACATTGTGTATAATGGGTAACTACAGTATGCTACAGTACGTTACATAATATTAACTAGAAAGAGAATGTTTAAGGGTTCATTTCACACTAGATCAGTTTTTGTCCGTTTCCAGACAGAAACGGTGCTGCTGCGGACTGTTTTTTTTAAACGGATCGGATTGACCCAGTCCGTTAAAAAAAAAACGTACTGTTGAATGCCTTTCTGTCCGGAAACGGACGCATTTGATGTGAAAATATAGGAAAAACGGAGTGCTAGAAACGGACAAAACGGACAAAAACATGGACTGTCTTTGTGGTCTATTTTTATCCGTTCCTAGCGTGAAGGTAGCCTAAAGGGCATGTCCTGCCATAAATGAAATGACCATAGGTGCAGCACCCACCAGACCCCTCTTTCATTTTAATTAGTACCTTCCCAAAGATGCACCTGAAGATACTACAGACCGTTCACTTGCCTCCTGGGTGCCACCATCCTGCTGCTGTTGCGAGCTAGTTTGAGCACGCAAAGCAGCAGTGAGGTACTTCCTGGTCAGGTTTCACTATTGGCCGTGACATGAACGATGCGCCTTAGACGACAGCCGTGACCAAGAACCAGCAAAAAGCAGCGAGCAGCGGGGGACCTTCCCCAAAGGCATGTTCGGGAAGGTTAAGGTTTGAGGGGTTGCTTGCACCTATAGGTGAAATCTAATTTATTGCTAGACATGCCCTTAAGTATAAACGTTGAATTTTGCTTAGAGGCTGCACAAAGCTCTATAAATGTGACACAGCCCAACGCAGTGAAGAGGCAGTTTTCAGTGATCATTGAGCGTCCATTAAAGTCTATGTGCAAACTTCTCCTGTCCGTACAGATTATCGATCCCCAGCTGATGTAGGACGCCCTAAATAAATGTCGTCAGCAGGGCTGCACTGATCTAATTGCATTGAAACTGCATTACTGTTGCATGAAACGGTGCACAGCCGTTTGTCTGAACCTAGTTAAGGGTCCACATGTCTGTGACACACGTGTCTTTACCTCAAAAACGTGTGGCAGGAAAGAGAAGAAGTAGAAATAGAAAGAATTAGTCTTACAACTTCCATTTGTACAGTACATATACTTGTATATATGTATCCGTAGTGTATACAACTCTCACTTTAAGGGTACATGGGCTTGGCTAAGGTAGCCAAAGCTCCCACCAGTAAGGTACGTGGGTTGGGCCATTAGTAGCCAAGCCGTATACAGCTCCACCTGTAGGGTACGTGGGTTGGGCCATTAGTAGCCATAGGTATACAGCTCCCACCTGTGGGGACATGGGTTGTTCCATTAGTAGCCATAGCGTATACAGCTCCCACATGTAGGGTAGTGGGTGGGCCATTAGTAGCCATAGCGTATACAGATCCACCTGTAGGGTACGTGGGGTTCCATTAGTAGCATAGCGATACAGCTCCCACTTGTAGGGTACGGGGTTGTCAATGTAGCCATAGTGTATACAGCTTCCCACTGTAGGGTACGTGGGTTGTTCCATTAGTAGCCAAGTGATACAGCTTCCACCTGTAGGGTACGTGGGTTGTTCATTAGTAGCCATAGCGTATACAGCTCCCACCTGTAGGGTACGTGGGTGTTCAATTAGTAGCCATAGCGTATACAGCTTCCACCTGTAGGGTACGTGGTTTGTTTTTCTTAGTAGCCATAGCGTATACAGCTCCCACCTGTAGGGTACGTGGGTTGGGCCATTATAGCCATAGCGTATACAGCTCCCACCTGTAGGGTAGGTACGTGGGTTGTTCAATAGTAGCCATAGCGTATACAGCTCCCACCTGTAGGGTATGTGGGTTGTTCCATTAGTAGCCATAGCATATACAGATCCCACCTGTAGGGTACGTGGGTTGTTCCATTAGTAGCCATAGCAATTACAGCTCCCACCTGTAGGGTACGTGGGTTGTTCCATTAGTAGCCATAGCGTATACAGCTCCCACCTGTAGGGTACAGTGGGTTGTTCAATTAGTAGCATAGCGTATACAGCTCCCAACTGTAGGGTATGTGGGTTGGCCCATTAGTAGCACATAGCGTATACAGCTCCCACTGTAGGGTACGTGGGTTGTTCAATTAGTAGCCATAGCGTATACAGCTCCACCTGTAGGGTATGTGGGTGGCCCATTAGTAGCCATAGCATATACAGCTCCCACCTGTAGGGTACGTGGGTTGGGCTATTAGTAGCCATAGCGTTTACAGCTCCCATCTGTAGGGTACATGGCTTAACTATAGGTAGTCATAGTGCATACAACTCCCACCTGTAGGGTACATGGCTTGGTTACTTGTAGCCATAGTGGATGCAGCTCTCACCTGTAGGGTACGTGGACTTGGCTATAGGTTTCCATAGTGTATACAACTCAGGTCAACTCTACCTGGGTACACAGACTTGGCTAGTCGGTAGCCATAGTGTATACAGCTCCCACCTGTAGGGTAAATAAATTTGGCTAGTGGTAGCCATAGTGTATATAGCTCCCACTTGTAGGGTACATGGACGTGGCTAGTGGTAGCCCTAGTGTATACAGATCCCACCTGTAGGGTAGATGGGCTGTGTCTTGCAGCTATAGTGGCAATAAATTCTGCCCCAAACAAGAAAAAGCAACTCTACTCTTTAGGCTACCATAGAACTGCAACTCCCACTGACCCTTTCTAGTCTCGGAGAATATTCTATTGGCTGATGCAGATGTGGAAGAAAAATGTAGCCCAAACCTACAGGGATCTCATTATATATGGTTAATAGTCGAGAGATAACTCCTTTATTATAGGGCTGTGTAGGACGACCAGTGTTAACCCTTTCATACGGGCTGTGTAGGATGACAGTGTTAACCCTTTAATTATTGGGCTGTGTAGGACTGACCAGTGTTAACCTTAAATATTGGGCTGTTTAGGACTGATCAGTGTTAACCCTTCATTACTGGGCTTTGTAGTATCGACCAGTGTTAACCCTTTCATACTGGGCTGTGTAGGACTGACCAGTGTTAACACCTTCATTACTGGGCTGTGTAGGACTGACCAGTGTTAACCCTTTCATTATGGGTGTGTAGGACTGACCAATGTTAATCCTTTTGTATTGGGCTGTGTGGACTGAACAGTGTAACCCTTTATTATAGGGTCTATATGACCGACCAGTGTTAACCCTTCATTATTGGGCGTTATAGGACTGACCAATGCTAACCCTTTCATACTGGGCTGAGTAGGATGATCAGTGTTAACCCTTATATAGGGCTGTGTATCGACCGACGGTGTAACCCTTTCATTTTGGGCTGTATGGGACTGACCGGTGTTAACCTTTATTACTGGGCTCTGTCTACGACTGACAAGTTGACCTCATTTATATAGGGCTCTGTATGACCGACCAGTGTTAACCCTTTCATTATTGGGCTGTATAGACTGACAGTGTTAACCCTTCATTACTGGGCTGTTAAGACTGACCAGTGTTAACCCTTTATTATAGGCTGTGTTTGACCGACCAGTGTTATCCTTTCATTACTGGGCTTGTGTAGGACTGACCAGTGTTAACCCCTTTATTATAGGCTGTGTATGGCCGACCAGTGTTAACTCTTTCATTACTGGGCTGTGTAGGACAGACCAGTGTTAACCCTTTCATTACTGGTCTGTGTAGGATTGACCAGTCTTAACCCTTTCATTACTGGGCTGTGTAGGACTGAACAGTGTTAACCTTTCATTACTGGGCTGGTAGGACTGGCCACTGTACCCTTTAATTACTGGGCTGTGTAGGACTGACCAGTGTTAACCCTTTCATTACTAGGCTGTGTAGGACTGACCTATGTGAAACGTTTCATTATTGGGCTGTGTAGGACTGACCAGTGTTAACCCTTACATTGCTGGGCTGTGTAGGACTGACCAGTGTTAACCCTTTCATTACTGGGCTGTGTAGGTCTGACAAATGTTAACCCTTTATTATAGGGTGTGTATGACGACCAGTGTAACCCTTTCATTACTGGGTTGTGTATGATGACAGTGTTAACCTTTCATTATGGGCTGTATAGGACTGACCGGTGTTAACCTTTCATTACTGGGCGTTACGACTGACCAGTGTTAACCCCTTATTATAGGCTGTGTAGACCAACCAGTGTTAATCCTTCATTACTGGGTGTGTGTAGGACTGACCAGTGTTAACCCTTATTATAGGGCTGTGTATGCCACCAGTGTTAACTCTTTCATACTGGGCTGTGTAGGACAGACCAGTGTTGCCCTTTCATTACATGGTCTGTGTAGGATTGACCAGTCTTAACCCTTTACATTACTGGGCGTGTGTGGACTGACCAGTGTTAACCCTTTAATACTGGGTGTGTAGGTCTGACCAGTGTTAAACCCTTTATTATAGGGCTGTGTATGACGACCAGTGTTAACCCTTTCATTACAAGCGTGTGAGACTGACCAGAGTTAACCCTTTATATGAAAGGGTTAACACTGGTGGTCATACACAGCCTATAATAAAGGGGTAACACTGGGCAGTATGAACGACCAGTGTTAACCCTTTCATTACGGGCTGTGTGTAGAATGACCAGTGTTAACCCTTTCATTACTGGCTGTGTAGGACTGGCCACTGTTAACCCTTTATTACTGGGCTGTGTAGGACTGACCAGTGTTAACCCCTTCATTACTAGGCTGTGTAGGACTGACCTATGTGAAACGTTTCATTTGGGCTGTGTAGGACTGACTAGTGTTAACCCTTACATTACTGGGCTGTGTAGGACTGACCAGTGTTAACCCTTCATTACTGGGCTGTGTAGGTCTGACAATGTTAACCCCTTTATTATAGGGTGTGTATGCGACCAGTGTTAACCCTACATTACTGGGTTGTGTAGATGACCAGTGTTAACCCTTTCATTACTGGGTTGTGTATGATAGCCAGTGCTAACCCTTTCATTATGGGCTGTGTAGGAAATGGCTAGTGTTAACCCTTTTTTTCTGGGCTGTGGTAGGACAACCAGCATTAACCCTTTTATTAACTAAGCGTTTTAGGACTGACCAGTGTAACCCTTTCGTTTTTGGTATGTGTAGGTCCAACCAGCGTTAACCCTCTGCAACTGTGCTTTGTAGGACTGACATTGTTTACCCTTCCATTACAGGGCTGTGTGTGGGACTGACCAGTGTTAACACTTTCATTACTGAGCTGTGTGAGACTGATCAGAGTTAACCCTTTCATAACTAGGCTGTGTTATACTGACCAGTGTTAACCTTTAATACATGGCTGTGTGGGACTGACCAGTGTTAACCCTTTCTATTGGGCTGTGTAGGACTGACCAGTGTTAACCCTTTATTATAGGGCTCTACTGACGACCAGTGTTAACCCTTCATATTGGGGTGTTATAGGACGACCAGTGCTAACCCTTCATACTGGGTGAGTAGGACTGACAGTGTTAACCCTTTAATTATAGGGCTTTGTGTATGACCAACGAGTGGTTAACCCTTTCATATTGGACTTATAGGACTGACCAGTGTTAACCCTTTCATTAACAGGGCTTTGTAGGACTGACCAGTGTTAACCCTCTCATTACAGGGCTGTGTAGGACTGAACAGTGTTAAACATTTCATTACATGGCCTGGTTGGAATGATACTGGTCAGTCCCACACAGCCCAGTAATGAAAGGGTTAACACTGGTCAGTCCCACAAAGCCCAGTAATGAAAGGATTAACACTAGTCAGTCCCACACAGCCCAGTAATGAAAGGGTTAACACTGGTCGGTCCCACACAGCCCAGTAATAAAAGGATTAACACTAGTCAGTCCAACACAGCCATGTAATGAAATGGTTAACACTGGTCAGTCCTACACAGCCCTGTAATGAGAGGGTTAACACTGGTCAGTCCTACAAAGCCCTGTAATGAAAGGGTTAACACTGGTCAGTCCTATAAGTCCAATAATGAAAGGGTTAACACTCGTTGGTCATACACAGCCCTATAATAAAGGGGTTAACACTGGTCAGTCCTACTCAGCCCAGTATGAAAGGGTTAGCACTGGTCAGTCCTATACAACCCAATAATGAAAGGGTTAACACTGGTCGGTCATGTAGAGCCCTATAATAAAGGGGTTAACACTGGTCAGTCCTACACAGCCCAATAAGTAGTATATCAGGATACTAGTGTTATAAGTAGGGAAGTAATATCAGGATAATGGTGTTATAAGAAGTAGAGAGATATAATCCAGGATATCGTGTTCTAGATGTAGGGAGAATATCAGGAATAAGTTTTTATAGAGTAGGGGTATATCATAACTGGTTTAGATAATATTCGGATTAGTTATAGTAGGGAGTATCAAGGATAATAGTGTTATAGGTAGGGAGATATACAGGATCTAGTGTTATAGAGTATGGATATATCAGGATACTAGTGTTATAGAGTAGGGAGTATATCAGGATATCAGTGTTTATAGATAGGGAGTATATCAGGATAATATTGTTATAGAGTAGGGATATATCAGGATAATAGTGTTATGAGTAGGGAGAATATCAGAAATAGTGTTCTAGAGTAGGGACTATCTCAGATAATAGTGTGCTCTATAGAGTAGGAGATATATAGGATAATAGTGTTTAAGTAGTGGTCATCTCAGGATAATATTCTCTTATAGATAGGGAGCGATATCATGATAAATAGTGTTAGATTTCAGCGGTATAGCAAGTATATATCAGGTATAATAGTGTTATAGAGTAGGGAGTATATCGGATAATAGTGTATAGAGTAGGGAGGATCATCATATAATAGTGTTATAGATTAGGAGCATATCAGGATCTATGTTATAGAGTAGAGTATATCAGATTAATCGTGTTATAGATTAGGGAGCATATCAGGATAATAGTGTTATATAGTAGTGGAGTATATCAGGATAATAGTGTTATGATTCGGGAGGTGCATATCAGATAATAGTGTTATAGAGTAGGAGTATATCAGGATAATAGTGTATGATGTAGGGAGTCATATCAGGATAAATTTTATGAGTAGGGAGTATATCAGGATAATAGTGTTATAAGTAGGGATATCAGATAATAGTTTATAGTAGTGGAATATCAGGATAATATGTTTATGATTAGGGAGCATATCAGGATAAAATTAGTGGTTTGTATAGAGTAGAGATATCAGATACTAGTGTTATAGATAGGGAGATTCAGGATAATAGTGTTTAAGTAGGGAGTATATCAGATATAGTGTTTAGAGAGTAGGATATAATATCAGGAAATAGTGTTATAATAGGGAGCATATCAGGATAATTGTTTATGAGTAGGGAGATATCAGGATAATGTGTTATAGATTAGGAGTCAATCAGGATACTATGTGTTATAGAGTAGGGAGATATCAGGATAATAGTGTTATAGAGTAGGGAGTATTCAGGATAATCAGTGTTATCAGATCGGGAGCTATCAGGCATATAGTGTTATAGCAGTAGGGGATTATCAGGATACAGTGTTATAGAGTACGTATTAGATAATGATGTTAGTAGGAGTCATATCAGGATAATAGTGTTATAGAGTAGGGAGTATATCAGGATAATGTGTTATAGATTAGGGAGTCATATCAGGATATGTGGTTATGAGTAGGGTATATCAGATAATAGTGTTATAGATTAGGGATATATCAGGATAATAGTTTATGAGTAGGAGTATATCAGGATATAGTGTTAAGAGTAGGATTATATCAGGATAATAGTGTTATAGAGTAGGAGTATATCAGATAATAGTGTTATACAGTAGGGAGTATATCATGATAATAGTGTTATATAGAGTATAGATGAGATATCAGGATAATAGTGTTATAGATTAGGGAAGTCATATCAGGATAATAGTGGTTATAGATAGGGAGTATTCAGGACATAATAGTGTTATAGTATTAGGGAGTCATATCACATAATATGTTATAGAGTAGGGATGTATATCAGATAATAGTGTTATAGGTAGGGAGTATATCAGGTAATAGTGTTATAGAGTAGGGAGTTATATCAGGATATATGATGTTATAGATTAGTGGAGCATATCGGATAGATAGTGTTTAGAGTAAGGAGTATATCAGGATCATAGTGTTATAGATTTGGGAGCATATCAGGATAATAGTGTTATAGAGTAGGGAGTATATCAGGATAATATGTTATAGAGGGAGTATATAGGATATAAGTTATTGTAGAGTAGGGAGTATATCAGGATATAGTGTTATAGATTAGGAGCATATCAGATAATAGTGTTATAGATTTAGGGAGCATATCAGAGAATAGTGTTATAGAGTAGGGAGTATTATCAGGATAATAGTGTTATAGAGTAGGAGTATCAGGATAATAGTGTTATAGATTAGGGAGCATATCAGGATAATAGTGTTATAGAGTAGGGAGTATATCAGGATAATAGTGTTATAGATTAGGGAGCATATCAGGATAATAGTGTTATAGAGTAGGGAGTATATCAGGATAATAGTGTTATAGATAGGGAGCATATCAGGATAATAGTGTTATAGATAGGGAGTTATCAGATAATAGTGTTATAGATAGGGAGCATCAGGATAATAGTGTTATAGAGTAGGGAGTATATCAGGATAATAGTGTTATAGAGTAGGGAGTATATCAGAATAAGTGTTATAGAGTAGGAGATATCAGGATAATAGTGATTTAGATTTAGGGAGCATATCAGGATAATAGTGGTTATAGAGTAGGGAGTATATCAGGATTAAGTGTTATAGATTAGGAGATCATATCAGGATAATAGTGTTATAAGTAGGGAGTAAATCAGAGATAATGTGTTAGAGGTAGAAGTATAATCAGGATAATAGTGTTATAGATTAGGGAGCATATCAGGATATAGTGTTATAGAGTAGGGAGTTATCATGATAATAGTGTTATTAGATTTGGAGCATATCAGGATAATAGTTGTTATAAGTAGGGAGTATATCAGGATAATAGTGTTTATAGATTGGGAGTCATATGCGGATACTAGGTGTTTAGAGGAGATATATCATGATAATAGTGTTATAGAAGTAAGGAAAGCAATATCCAGGATATAGTGTTATAGAGTAGGAGCCATATCAGGATAATAGTGTGTAGGAGTGGGATATATATGTGCAACTAATACACATTAAAATCAGATTAATTTCAAACAATCGACAAAATAGCTTTGTGTTAGCATGTTTCTACAGCTTAATAATCTACCATTATAACCAGAGCACCTGATCTCTATGCAACCATGTCTATCCCAATGTGCAAGTACAACCCCTCGAATCCTACACAGCTGTTCCGCACTAACGGTTGGATCCTGTGCAAAAAAATCATAAACAATGGCCTAGTGTCACTTCCAGATACTCGGCATCACTGTGGAAACATCCACTGATAAAAGTAATTCAATGTAAATTCCAGAACTCCCAGGCCGTGGTTTGTACATTCCAGTATATCACCTTGTGATTGGCTCTGACAGTGATCGACTATTGATGTGGTTCCTATGACCACATGGCAGTCATTGCACTTTACAGTCGCTCTCTACATTAAAAGGCACAGAAACCAATTGTAAACCAACATTCCTAGAAAATAACTTTCTGGTAAGGATTTTGTTCTGCTGAATTTGCTGATTATTAGATCAGCATTAAGAGCAAACATCTATATAATCAATGGGCCAACATCAATAAATCCTGGTCATCCATACAATCACATGGGACAGGACAGGAGCAGAGGAGGTCTGGTACTATGGAACACGGGAGAATACAATCCATTTCTCATCTATTACCCACTATGTGACCGTTCATACATCGTGGAAACGCAGTGCAAAATGAGTGTTAAGGATTTAGGTTACGTGGGTTTTGCACTAATTTTTATGTCAGCACGATATTGCGGGATATAGGGTCTGTACATGACACAATCCATGATGATTATAGCAATTCTGATCTGGTAAACCATATGGGTTATTGTCCAGCAGGTATATTAGAATGTTAATGTATAAAACCTACATTTCATACCATTTGCTTACCTGTCAGGAAACTTTCATTTAGGGAGGCTGAGATTTATCAATGTGGTAAAAACACTGGTACAACCACAATAAAGTTATAGACTATCAGAGATTGCAAGCTCTTCTGTCCAGACCGGTGTGAAGGACACACATTGTATATGAGCATTGTTATCTAACATTAAACAGAATATAAACTCAATCACTTCCAGTGCAAAGATTTTAAACATGTAATAGAAAATTATGGCAATGAATGAACAATAGAAGTCAGGTCCCATTCCCCCCTATATACAGTGACCGGTGAATGGTCCCATTTCTCCTCTCTATACAGTGACCATAATGTTCCACTCTCCCTCTATACATGACCATGAATGGTCCCACTCTCCCCTCTATACAGTGACCAGTGGATGGTCCCATTCTCCCCTCTATACAGTGACCAGTGAATGGTCCCACTCTCCCCTCTATACAGTTACCAGTGGATGGTCCCATTCCCCCTCTATACAGTGACCAGTGGATGGTCCCTTCCTCTCTATACGTAACCAGTGGATGTCCCGTTCTCCCCTTATAGTGACCAGTGGATGGTCCCGTCTCCCCTCTATACGTTACCAGTGGATGGTCCATCCCCCCTCTATACAGTGACCAGTGGATGGTCCCATCTCCTCTCTATACAGTAACCAGTGGAGTGGTCCCATTCTCCCCTCTATACAGTGACTAGAAGATGGCCCCATTCTCCCTCTATACAGTGACCAGAAGATGGTCCCTTCTCCCCTCTATACAGTGACCAGGGGATGGTCCATTCTCCCCTCTATACAGTGACCAGTGGACGGTCCCATTCTCCCTCTATACAGTAACCAGGGGACGGTCCCATTCCTCCCCTCTATACAGTGACCAGTGTTTGGTCCCACTCTCCCCTCATACAGTGACCTGATGGTCCCATTATTCCCTCTATACAGTACCAGTGGAAGGTCCAATTCTCCCCTCTATACAGTGAGATGGTCCCGTTCTCCCTCTCCTACAGTAACCAGTGGATTGTCCCATTCACCCCTCTATCCAGTGACAAGATGGTCCCATTCACCCTCTATACAGTGACCAGTGGATGGTCCCGTTCTCCCCTTATTACAGTGACCATGTGAATGGTCCCTTCTCCCCTCTATACAGTGACCAGTGGATGGTCCCATTCTCCCCTCTATACAGTGACCAGTGAATGGTCCCTTCTTCCCCCTTCTATACAGTGACCAGTGGATGGTCCCATTCTCCCCTCTATCAGTGACCAGTGGATGGTCCCATTCTCCCCCCTTCTATACAGTGACCAGTGGATGTCCCGTTCTCCCCTCTATACAGTGACCAGTGGATGGTCCCCTTCTCCCCCCTTCTATACAGTGACCAGTGGATGGTCCCGTTCTCCCCTCTATACATGACCAGTGGATGGTCCCATTCTCCCTCTATACAGTGACCAGTGGATGTCCAGTTCTCCCCATTATACAGTGACCATGTGGATGGTCCCATTCTCCCCTCTATACAGTGACCAGTGGATGGTCCCATTCTCCCCTCTTTACATGACCAGTGGATGTCCCATTCTCCCCTCTATACAGTGACCAGTAAATGATCCCACTCTCTCCTCTATACAGTGACCAGTGATGGTCACATTCTTCCCCCTTCTATACAGTGACCAGTGGATGGTCCCCTTCTCCCCTCTATACAGTGACATGGATGGTCCCATTCTCCCCTCTATACAGTGACCAGTGGATGCCTGTTCTCCCCTCTTACGTGACCAGTGGATGGTCCTTCTCCCCTCTATACAGTGACCAGTGGATGGTCCCATTATTCCCTCTATACAGTGACCAGTGGAAGGTCCAATTCTCCCCTCTATACAGTGAGATGGTCCCGTTCTCCCCTCTCTACAGTAACCAGTGGATGTCCCATTCCCCCTCTATACAGTACAGAGGATGGTCCCATTCACCCCTCTATACAGTGACCAGTGGATGGTCCCATTCTCCCCTTTACAGTGACCAGTGGATGGTCCCATTCTCCCCTCTATACAGTGACCAGTGGATGGTCCCATTCACCCCTCTATACAGTGACCAGTGGATGGTCCCATTCTCCCCTCTATACAGTGACCAGTGAATGGTCCCATTCTTCCCCTTCTATACAGTGACCAGTGGATGGTCCCATTCTCACCCTCTATACATTGACCAGTGGATGGTCCCATTCTCCCCCCCCCTTCTATACAGTGACCAGTGGATGGTCCCGTTCTCCCCTCTTAACAGTGACCAGTGGATAGTCCCATCTCCCCCTTCTAAACAGTGACCAGTGGATGGTCCCTTCTCCCTCTATACAGTGACCAGTGGATGGTGTCCCATTCTCCCCTCTATACAGTGACCAGTGGATGGTCCGTTCTCCCCTTTTTACAGTGACCATTGATGGTCCCATTCTCCCCTCTATACAGTGACCAGTGGATGGTCCCATTCTCCCCTCTTTACAGTGACCAGTGGATGGTCCCATTCTCCCCTCTATACAGTGACCAGTGAATGATCCCACTCTCTCCTCTATACAGTGACCAGTGGATGGTCACATTCTTCCCCCTTCTATACAGTGACAGGGATGGTCCCATTTCTCCCCTCTATACAGTGACCAGTGGATGGTCCCATTCTTCCCTATACAGTGACCAGTGGATGGTCCCATTCTCCCCTCTATACAGTGCCATGGGATGGTCCCGTTCTCCCCTCTATACAGTGACCAGTGGATGGTCCCTTCTCCCTCTATACTCCCCATAGCCCTTTAATACGCCATTCTCTCGTACACGTCTCACCATGTAACTATTATCACATTATTACACTCTATGTATTTATGACACCTTATGATTAATTATCACTATTATTATGATGATGTATTATTGTTATTAATATATTATTATTATTATTATTATTATTATTTTTTTATTTTTTTTATCCCAATACTAACAGTCACCACACTTACATTTAGCTTCTTTCACTACTTCTTGCACTGGATTTGCCCCACTTCACCACTAATCCGGGATGTTTAATGCATTTAGCTCCCACTCTGGTAAATTATACATATATAACACCCCATCAATTCAACATCAACATCACAGAGCGCAGCGCTAATGAGGCGCTAACTTACCTTCATTAAATTGGGGGGGATTTATTTCCTCCCTTGTGGTTTGTCCTTTCCCCAGTGATAACTTTGTAGACTTCCACTTGCGCCCCTGGCGCTAAACTCCGCGCTCTGTGCGGTGGTTGAGGTTCCAAGACCTTAACCCTTCAGTCTCTGTCATGCCCCATGTGAAGGGATCTGTAGGGTCCGTATAACTGTGATAGATAAATCCTGGGAAAGTCCCTGTTTGGCTTCCACGCAGGTAAAAGCGCAATCCGGTAATCCCGCCTCTCCTCTCTACTCCCTGGATCCCCAGTCACTCGTTTAGCGCTGTGTGCGCCCTGTGTACGGTGGTGACCGTGTGCTCCAGGTCTCTGGAATCCGCCTCCTTCCCGGAACTTCCCCCTCTCCCGCGGTTCACACCCCCTCCCCCTGTAGTCCCACACTGACTGCCTGGGTCTGGTTCCCTGTGGCAAGGAAAGGGTTACCACTGTTCATTCCCACTTAGCCCCATAATTAAAGGGTTAAACTGGTCAGTCCACACACGCCCAGTAATGAAAGGGTTAACACTGGTCAGTCCCACAAGCCCGGTAATGAAAGGATTAACACTAGTCAGTCCCAAATCGCCCAGTAATGAAAGGGTTAATACTGGTCAGTCCCACACAGCCCAGTAATGAAAGGGTTAACACTGGTCAGTCCCACAAAGCCCAGTAATGAAAGGATTAACACTAGTCAGTCCCACACAGCCCAGTAATGAAAGGTTAACACTGGTCGGTCCCACACAGCCCAGTAATAAAAGGATTAACACTAGTCAGTCCACACAGCCATGTAATGAAATGGTTAACACTGGTCAGTCCTACACAGCCCTTGTAATGAGAGGGTTAACACTGGTCAGTCCTACAAAGCCCTTTAATGAAAGGGTTAACACTGGTCAGTCCTATAAGTCCAATAATGAAAGGGTTAACACTCGTTGTCATACACAGCCCTATATAAAGGGGTTAACACTGTCAGTCCTCCTCAGCCCAGTATGAAAGGGTTAGCCTGGTCAGTCCTATACAACCAATATGAAGGGTTAACACTGGTCGGTCATGTATAGCTCCCCCCCTTCTATAAGTGCCCAGTGGATGGTCCCGTTCTCCCCCTATACAGTGACCAGTGATGGTCCATTCTCCCCTTCTCCCCCCTTCTATACAGTGACCAGTGGATGGTCCTCTCTTCGCCCCTCTATACAGTGACCATGTGGATGGTCCCATTCTCCCTCTCATACAGTGACCAGTGGATGGTCCAGTTCTCCCCATTATACAGTGACCAGTGGGATGGTCCCATTCTCCCCTCTATACAGTGACCAGTGGATGGTCCCATTCTCCCCTCTTTACAGTGACCGTGGATGTCCCATTTCTCCCCTCTATACAGTGACCAGTAAATGATCCCACTCTCTCTCCTCTATACAGTTGACCAGGATGGTCACATTCTTCCCCCTTCTATACAGTGACCAGTGGATGGTCCCTTCTCCCTCTATACAGTGACAGTGGATGGTCCCATCTCCCCCCCTATACAGTGACCAGTGGATGGTCCTGTTCTCCCCTCTATACTGACCAGTGGATGGTCCCATTCTCCCCTCTATACAGTGACCAGTGGATGGTCCCATTATTCCCTCTTAACGTGACCAGTGGAAGGTCCATTCTCCCCTCTATACAGTGAGATGGTCCCGTTCTCCCCTCTCTACAGTAACCAGTGGATTGTCCCATTCACCCCTCTATACAGTGACAGAGGTGGTCCCATTCACCCCTCTATCAGTGACCAGTGGATGGTCCATTCTCCCCTTTTACAGTACCAGTGGATGGTCCCATTCTCCCCTCTATACAGTGACCAGTGGATGGTCCCATTCACCCTCTATACAGTGACCAGTGGATGGTCCCATTCTCCCCTCTATACAGTGACCAGTGAAGGTCCCATTCTTCCCCCTTCTATACAGTGACCAGTGGATGGTCCCATTCTCCCCTCTATACAGTGACCAGTGAATGGTCCCATTCTCCCCCCTTCTATACAGTGACCAGTGGATGTCCCGTTCTCCCCTCTTAACAGTGACCAGTGGATAGTCCCAATCTCCCCCCTTCTAAACAGTGACCAGTGGATGTCCCTTCTCCCCTCTATACAGTGACCAGTGGATGGTCCCATTCTCCCCTCTATACAGTGACCAGTGGTGGTCCAGTTCTCCCTTTTATACAGTGACCATTGGATGGTCCCTATCTCCCCTCTATACAGTGACCAGTGGATGGTCCCATTCTCCCCTCTTTACAGTGACCAGTGGATGGTGTCCCATTCTCCCCTCTATACAGTGACCAGTGAATGATCCCACTCTCTCCTCTATACAGTGACCAGTGGATGGTCACCTTCTTCCCCCTTCTATACTAGTGACCAGTGATGGTCCCATTCTCCCCTCCTCCCTCTATACAGTGACCAGTGGATGGTCCCATTCTTCTCCCTCTATACAGTGACCAGTGGATGGTCCCATTCTCCCCTCTATACAGTACCAGTGGATGGTCCCGTTCTCCCCTCTTACAGTTGACCAGTTGGATGGTCCCATTCTCCCCTCTATACTCCCCATAGCCCTTTAATACCCATTCTTCGTACACGTCTCACCATGTAACTATTATCACATTATTACACTCTATGTAATGTTTATGACACCTATATGATTAATTATCACTATTATTATGATGATTGATTATTGTTATTAATTATTAATTATTATTATTATTATTATTATTATTTTTTTTTTTTTTATTCCCAATACTAACAGTCACCACCTTTACATTTAGTCTTCTTTGCACTACTTCTTGCACTGGATTTGCCCACTTCACCACTAATCCCGGGATGTTTAATGCAATTTAGCTCCACTCTGGTAAATATAAAATACATTTAACACCCCATCAATTCAACATCCAACATCACAGAGCGCAGCGCTAATGAGGCGCTAACTTACCTTCATTAAATTGGGGGAGCATTTATTTCCTCCCTTGTGGTTGATTCCTTTCCCCATGATAACTTTGTAGACTTCCACTTGCGCCCTGGCGCTAATCTCCGCGCTCTGTGCGGTGTTTGAGGTTCCAAGACCTTAACCCTTCAGTCTCTGTCATGCCCCATGTGAAGGGATCTGTAGGGTCCGTATAACTGTGATAAGATAAATCCTGGGAGTCCCTGTTTAGCTTCCACGCAGGTAAAAGCGCAATCCGGTAATCCCGCTCCTCCTCTCTACTCCCTGGATCCCCAGTCCACTCGTTGTAGCGCTGTGTGCGCCCTGTGTACGGTGGTGACCGTGTTGCTCCAGTCTCTGAGAACCGCCTCCTTCCCGCGAACTTCCCCCTCCTCCCGCTGTTCCACCCCCTCCCCCTGTAGGTCCCACACTGACTGCCTGGTCTGGTTCCTGTGGCAAGGAAAGGGTTAACACTGTTCAGTCCCACTTAGCCCCATAATTAAAGGGTTAACACTGGTCAGTCCCACACAGCCCAGTAATGAAAGGGTTAACACTGGTCAGTCCCACAAAGCCCAGTAATGAAAGGATTAACACTAGTCAGTCCCAAATCGCCCAGTAAGAAAGGTTAATACTGTGAGTCCCACACAGCCCAGTAATGAAAGGGTTAACACTGGTCAGTCCCACAAGCCCAGTAATGAAAGATTAACACTAGTCAGTCCCAACACAGCCCAGTAATGAAAGGGTTAACACTGGTCGGTCCCACACAGCCCAGTAATAAAAGGATTAACACTAGTCATGTCCAACACAGCCATGTAATGAATGGTTAACACTGTGTCAGTCCTACACAGCCCTGTAATGAGAGGGTTAACACTGGTCAGTCCTACAAAGCCCTGTTAATGAAAGGGTTAACACTGGTCAGTCTATAAGTCCAATAATGAAAGGGTTAACACTCGTTGGTCATACACAGCCCTATAATAAAGGGTTAACACTGTCAGTCCCTACTCAGCCCAGTATGAAAGGGTTAGCACTGGTCGTCCTATACACCCAATATGAAGGGTTAACACTGGTCGTTCATGTAGAGCCCTATAATAAAGGGGTTAACACTGGTCAGTCCTACACAGCCCAATAAAAGGGTTAACACTGGTCAGTCCCACACAGCCATGTATTAAAGGTTAACACTGGTCAGTATAACACAGCCTAGTTATGAAAGGGTTAACTCTGATCAGTCTCACACAGCTCAGTAATGAAAGTGTTAACACTGGTCAGTCCCACCCAGCCCTGTAATGGAAGGGTAAACAATGGTCAGTCCACAAAGCACAGTTGCAGAGGGTTAACGCTGGTTGGACCTACACATACCAAAAACGAAAGGGTTACACTGGTCAGTCCTAAAACGCTTAGTTAATAAAAGGGTTAATGCTGGTTGTCCTACCACAGCCCAGAAAACAAAGGGTTAACACTAGCCATTTCTACACAGCCCAAAATGAAAGGGTTAGCACTGGCTATCATACACAACCCAGTATGAAAGGGTTAACACTGGTCATCTACACAACCCAGTAATGTAGGGTTAACACTGGTCGTCATACACACCCCTATAATAAAGGGGTTAACATTTGTCAGACCTACACAGCCCAGTAATGAAGGGTTAACACTGGTCAGTCCTACACAGCCCAGTAATGTAAGGGTTAACACTAGTCAGTCCTACACAGCCCAATATGAAACGTTTTCACATAGGTCAGTCCTACACAGCCTAGTAATGAAGGGTTAACACTGGTCAGTCCTACACAGCCCAGTAAATAAGGGTTAACAGTGGCCAGTCCTACACAGCCCAGTAATGAAGGGTTAACACTGGTCATTTCTACACACGCCCGTAATGAAAGGGTTAACACTGGTCGTTCATACTGACCAGTGTTACCCCCTTTATTATAGGGCTGTGTATGACCGACCAGTGTTAACCCTTTCATATAAAGGGTTTAACTCTGGTCAGTCTCACACAGCTTGTAATGAAAGGGTTAACACTGGTCGTCATACACAGCCCTATAATAAAGGGTTTAACACTGGTCAGACCTACACACCCAGTAATTAAAGGGTTAACACTGGTCGTCCACACACAGCCCAGTAATTAAAGGGTTAAGACTGGTCAATCCTACACAGACCATTAATGAAAGGGCTAACACTGGTCTGTCCTACACAGCCCAGTATGAAAGAGTTAACACTGGTTGGCATACACAGCCCTATAATAAGGGTTAACACTGGTCAGTCCTACACAGCCCAGTAATGAAAGGATTAACACTGGTTGGTCATACACAGCCCTATAATAAAGGGGTTAACACTGGTCAGTCGTAGACAGCCCAGTAATGAAAGGGTTAACACCGGTCAGTCCTATACAGCCCATAATGAAAGGTTAACACTGTCATCATAACAACCCATTAATGAAAGGGTTACACTGGTCGTCATACACATCCCTATAATAAAGGGTTAACATTTGTCAGACCTACACAGCCCAGTAATGAAAGGGTTAACACTGGTCAGTCTACACAGCCAGCATGTAAGGGTTAACACTGGTCAGTCCTACACAGCCCAATAAGGAAACGTTTCACATAGGTCAGTCCTACACAGCCTAGTAATGAAAGGGTTAACACTGGTCAGTCCCTACCAGCCCAGTAATTAAAGGGTTAACAGTGGCCAGTCCTACCAGCCCCAGTAATGAAAGGGTTAACACTGGTCAGTCCTACACAGCCCAGTAATGAAAGGGTTAAGACTGGTCAATCCTACACAGACCAGTAATGAAAGGGTTAACACTGGTCTGTCCTACACAGCCCAGTAATGAAAGAGTTAACACTGGTTGGCCATACACAGCCTATAATAAAGGGGTTAACACTGGTCAGTCCTACACAGCCCAGTAATGAAAGGATTAACACTGGTCGGTCAAACACAGCCTATAATAAAGGGTTAACACTGGTCAGTCTTAACAGCCCAGTATGAAGGGTTTAACACTGTCAGTCCTATACAGCCCAATAATGAAAGGGTTAACACTGGTCGGTCATACAGAGCCCTATATAAATGAGGTCACACTTGTCAGTCGTAGACAGACCCAGTAATAAAGTTAACACACGGTCAGTCCTATACAGCCCAAAATGAAGGGTTACACCGTCGTCATACACAGCCCTATATAAGGGTTACACTGATCATTCCTCTCAGCCCAGTATGAAGGGTTAGCATTGGTCAGTCCTATAACGCCCAATAATAAAGGGTTACACTGTCGGTCATATAGAGCCCCTATAATAAAGGGTTAACACTGTTCAGTCCACACATCCCAATACAAAAGGATTAACATTGGTCAGTCCTACACAGCCCATAATGAAAGGGTTAACACTGGTCCAGTCCCACAGCCCAGTAATGAAGGGTTAACACTGGTCATCCTACACAGCCCAGTATGAAAGGGTTAACACTGGTCGTACTACAAAGCCCAGTAATGAAGGGTTAACACTGATCAGTCCTAAACAGCCCAATAATTTAAGGTTAACACTGGTCAGATCCTACAAAGCCCAATAATTAAAGGGTAACACTGTCATCCTACACAGCCCGAATTGAAAGGGTTAACACTGGTCGTCCTACACAGCCCTATAATAAAGGGAGTTATCTCTCGACTATTAACCATAATAATGAGATCCCTGTAGGTTTGGGCTACATTTTTCTTCCACTATCTGCATCAGCCAATAAATATTCTCCGAGACTAGAAAGGGTCAGTGGAGTTGCAGTTCTATGGTAGCCTAAAGAGTAGAGTTGCTTTTTCTTGTTTGGGGCAGAATTTATTGCCACTATAGCTGCAACGACACAGCCCATCTACCCTACAGGTGGGATCGTATACACTAGGCTAACCACTAGCCACGTCCATGTACCCTACAAGTGGGAGCTATATACACTATGGCTACCACTAGCCAAATTAATTTACCCTACAGGTGGGAGCTGTATACACTATGGCTACCGACTAGCCAAGTCTGTGTACCCAGGTGAGTTGACTGAGTTGTATACACTATGGAAACCTATAGCCAAGTCCACGTACCCTACAGGTGAGAGCTGCATCACACTATGGCTACAAGTAACCAAGCCATGTACCCTACAGGTGGGAGTTGTATGCACTATGACTACCTATAGTTAAGCCATGTACCCTACAATGGGAGCTGTAAACGCTATGGCTACTAATAGCCCCACCCACGTACCCTACAGGTGGGAGCTTATATGCTATGGCTACTAATGGGCCACCCACATACCCTACAGGTGGAGCTGTATACGCTATGCTACTAATTGAACACCCACGTACCTACAGTGGGAGCTGTATACGCTATGTGCTACTAATGGGCCAACCCACATACCCTACAGGTGGGAGCTGTATACGCTATGCTACTAATTGAACAACCCACGTACCCTACAGGTGGGAGCTGTATACGCTATGGCTACTAAGGAACAACCCACGTACCCTACAGGTGGGGACTGTAATTGCTATGGCTACTAATGGACAACCCCGTACCCTACAGGTGGGATCTGTATATGCTATGGCTACTAATGGAACAACCCACATACCCTACAGGTGGGAGCTGTATTACGCTATGGCTACTATTGAACAACCCACGTACCCTACCCTACAGGTGGGAGCTGTATACGCTATGGCTAATAATGGCCCAACCCACGTACCCTACAGGTGGGAGCTGTATACGCTATGGCTACTAATGAAAACAAACCACGTACCCTACAGGTGGAAGTCTGTATACGCTATGGCTACTAATTGAACACCCACGTACCCTACAGGTGGGGAGCTGTATACGCTATGGCTACTAATGAACACCCACGTACCCTACAGGTGGAAGCGTATCACTATGGCTACTAAGGAACAACCCACGTACCCTACAGTGGAAGCTGTATACACTATGGCTCACTATTGACAACCCCGTACCCTACAAGTGTGGGAGCTGTATCGCTATGGCTACTAAGGAACCCCACGTACCCTACAGGTGGATCTGTATACGCTATGGCTACTAATGGCCCACCCACTAACCCTACATGTGGGAGCTGTATACGCTATGGCTACTAATGGAACAACCCATGTCCCCTACAGGTGGGAGCTGTATACGCTATGGCTACTAATGGCCCAACCCACGTACCCTACAGGTGGAGCTGTATACGGCTTGGCTACTAATGGCCCAACCCACGTACCTTACTGGTGGGAGCTTGGCTACCTATACCAAGCCCATGTACCCTTAAAGTGAGAGTTGTATACACTACGGTACATATATACAAGTATATGTACTGACTACAAATGGAAGTGGTAAGACTAATTCTTCTATTTCTACTTCTTCTCTTTCCTGCCCACGTTTTTTTGAGGTAAAGACCACGTGTGTCACAGACAATGTGGGACCCTTAGACTAGGTTCAGAGACAAACGGCTGTGCACCGTTTCATGCACAGTAATGCAGTTTCAATGCAATTAGATCAGTGCAGCCCTGCTGACGACATTTATTAGGGCGTCCTACAATCAGCTGGGGATCATAATCTGGTACGGACAGGAGAAGTTTGCACATAGACTTTAATGGACGCTCAATGATCACTGAAAACTGCCTCTTCACTGCGTGGGCTGTGTCACATTTATAGAGCTTTTGTGCAGCCTCTAAGCAAAATTCAACGTTTATACTTAAGGGCATGTCAGCAATAAATTAGATTTCACCTATAGGTGCAAGCAACCCCCTCAAACCTTAACCTTCCTCGAACTGCCTTTGGGGAAGGTCCCCCGCTGCTCGCTGCTTTTTTGCTGGTTCTTGGTCCACGGCTGTCGTCTAAGGCGCATCGTTCATGTCACGGCCAATTAGGGAAACCATGGACCAGGAAGTACCTCACTGCTGCTTTGCGTGCTCAAACTAGCTCGCAACAGCAGCAGGATGGTGGCACCCAGGAGGCAAGTGAACGGTCTGTAGTATCTTCAGGTGCATCTTTGGGGAAGGTACCATAATTAAAATGAAAGAGGGGTCCTGGTGGGTGCTGCACCTATGGTCATTTCATTTATGGCAGGACATGCCCTTTAGGCTACCTTCAACGCTAGGAACGGATAAAAATAGACCACAAAGACAGTCCATGTTTTTGTCCGTTTTGTCCGTTTCTAGCACTCCGTTTTTCCTATATTTTCACATCAAATGCGTCCGTTTCCGACAGAAAGGCATTCAACAGTACGTTTTTTTTTAACGACTGGGTCAATCTCACCTTTAAAAAAACAGTCCGCAGCACGCGTTTCTGTCTGGAAACGGACAAAACTGATCTAGTGTGAATGAACCCTTAACATTCTCTTTCTAGTTTAATATTATGTAACGTACTGTAGCATACTGTATGTTACCCATTATACACAATGACGCTAATGACATAGCCAAGTACAGTTTATAAGGATATAATTTACAGGGATTTCACGATTATGTACACTGTAGGAACAGATCCCATTCCCAGTGCTGTCCTTCTATACTGGCACATTGCCAGTCTGGCGGCCTCAGAAAACATTTCAGTTCCAGTTAAGGAACTTGGCCGGTTCCGTGACTGTCCCAGCAGTTATTGTCATCACTGCCAGAGGAAATGTGCTCTGCATTCTCTACTGTCTCTATGTCCTCTTATGGGACAAGTAAAAGAAAAAAGAAGCACATAAATAAATCTACTTCCCAGTTCCTGATCCCTACTGTTGACTTTATCCTTCATCAGGAATCTCTAAGAATCTCCCCCACACCCCCTCCGCCCCCTGAATCCCCCCCTTCCTGCTCCTTGAAGATGTGAATGAGTTACTGTGAGTGACGACCAATCACCTTAACTCAGGAAACCAGGGACTTGTTAAGTGGATGAACTGACAAGTCTTTCTTATTACAATGGCAGGGAAGGATCCCTGCTCGTTCCGATGGATTATACACAGATAAACATCTTTTATTTATTACTTACTTTTTATCATACTAATGAAGTTCTTACATTTTATGATATAAATAATTGTCTAAACATTTTCTATATTTTGCAAAAACCCTATTACCGCTCTCGGGTTGTCAATGATTCTACAACCACAACTTTTTATTAAATGCCTTTATTAAATGACTCAATTCGGAACGAAAGCCCCAATAACCGGAAAATTAAAGGCTGAAGTTGCCAAAAAGGATATTGTGGCTTTAAGGATATTGTGGGGTTCTCTCACATTCTCTGTACGGACAGGCTGGACGGAAGGACGAGCAAACCTGTTCTGTTTATGTGGAAGGGAGGATGTAAAGGAGTTATAAACCCTTGTGACAGGGGGAGGAGTAACAATATACCAGTCCATATAATGGATTTTCAAACCGGGGCCATTTTTAGTAAAAACAGGTGAATTTTAAAACCTGTGGACTTTCCACCAGCCATTTTGTCTAATCCTCGGATATAACGTGTTTGTAACTGTAAAGACATTGGGTTTTTTTACCATTGTAGAGCTTCAGAGACCTAATTTCTGGAATTTGATCCTCTAAGAAAGAAATAGCAGGAAAGACCAATTTCTATACTAACAGGGGGAATATTGTAACTTATGGGTCGGTCACCCCCAAATCAAATTGTGTAGAAGGAAGAACACCCCCAAACCTAGAACCCTGAATACCCCCTGTAATGAAATGGTAGGCAATCTTCTGCGCTCCTGCCCTTCCAGTATACTCTGCAGTCATGGCCATGATTAGTGACGTATTCTCAGGGAGGATGGATGGGGGATAGGATTGGGCCGCATACTGTATCTCCTTTTAGCTTGTAAGTACATGGTTCCTAAGCTTGTGAAGGTTCTCATTCATCCAGGTCATGGTATATCTGTGTATTCCTAATTTTGAGGGATGTTTCTTGCTGCATTCTATAGAGTTGGTTCTATTTAAGCCCACATGACAGATACACCACCTTCATGTAGGGCTGTAGGCAACACACTGGGCCTAATGTGAAGGGAAGAAAATATCTACACAGACTGAAACCTTTCAGGTGATGCTGTAATAGACATTTCTGGGGTAATGTTGAGCACGTGTTGTGCGTCTTTAGACAATCATTAGATAAAGCTTGTTAGGTGGGTACACACAGGTCGATATTTTGTCCACGACCCCCTAGTGCAAATTTTCACTTGATCAGTTTTAAACTTCAAATATTATGTGGAACCGTTAACGATCAACTCCGATCATTCATTAATTTGGGTTATTCCAGCCAGATATTGACCCTGAGTTGGTCCATGTGTACCTGCCCTAGATTATATAACAAACATTATCTGCTCAGGCTCTTGGCTAATCTTTGTTCTATGGGGATTAATGGGGAGTAACATGGAACCCCTGTGGTTCCCCAACTTTGTTAGGTGATTCGGAAGGATGTGTCAAGTAACAATATCAAGGGGAGTCTTCTCTATCATAACTGTCAATAAAGGTGGGCAGTAAATGTTTGAAAGGGGAACAATAAATGAACACATCCAATAAAACCATTTGTGGACTATTCAGTACTGGAGACCTCCTTTCCCTCCACACTCTTGAATTCATCAATACCACCGGCAGAGCAAGGTTCTGGGCCCCTAGGAAAAACATAGAGTATAAGACCTCCCCAAACTTGTGTATTCAAGCCTTTGGATAGGGGGCCCCTCAGTGTTGAGGGTGATATGCTATAAACCAACCCATAGCTATTAACCAGAATATCACGGAAATGTCCAGGCAGTGGCATAACTAGGAATCACGGTAGTTACAACACCCTTGTCCAGACCAACCAGTGTTAGAAACCAGCCTTATTTAACCAAATCCTGAATTTATTTCATAAACATTGATGTGAATGCCAGACAGACTTTTTCTACAGGGCTGGGCTCCTGTCTGAAATTCCCTATGCTGCTGCTCCTGGGTGCAACTGGTGTCCTCAAGGTTACAATGGCACAATGGAATTCTCCATCCTCAGACATGAAGTCACCTATCAGGAGAGAGGGAGACGACTGTAGATGATATCTGGGATCAAGACAAGCCAGTCACTCCCTATCTGACACTGTACCGCTAATCCCGAAATCAATACACATGTGAAGAAAAGGGAGCATAATAGCTGCCTGGATTCACATAAAGATAATAAAATGTAACATCATTATTGGCAAAGCCAACATGGAATTTCAACACTGGCCAGTAAGAGGATGATGGAAGAAATATTTTGAAAAAAAAATAATTAAAAAGCAAAACACTTTAAACTATCCCTTTAAATAGAAGCTCAGGTCAAAAAAATTCTAGACTCATAGACTAGAATCTTTGATCTTTGATTGATGGAACGTTTCCTATATACGTAATTCCTAACCTAAGGTGCATCGTGTGAAAGTAAAATATTTACTTTATAAATAGTCACTTTATCTCTCTAACCCCTCCCTTGAACAGGGAGATACAAAGTCTTTAGCATGAGGAAGCTCACTGAGCATGTCTGAGCCAGTGGCAGGGGTAAAAGCAGAATGAATCTAACTCCCTTTTCTTAAGCATTTAAGGTGCTTGGTATGGCCCACAATTAATTAAACTGTGAAGTAATAGTATTTTAGGTTAAAATAGATTTTTTTGAATTTCTGTTCAATCTTTACTTTAGGTGCAGTTCGGGGCCAAGAATGGAGTTGAATCACACACCCTAACAAACAAAGTTATAAGGGATTGGATGACTATCTTAAGTGAAATAATTTATCAGCATTCATCTGAAAGGTTTTTCTTCCAGTCTGAAGCTGGCTTTCTGGCCAGGATCTGACATATAATCATGGGATATCGTCTGGAAGTTTTTTTTTATATAAAAAATACAGTCATCTGATATTCAGTATTGGTGCACACAGGGGGGCATCAGTTGACCTGCTCAGAGCATTTGATTGGGATACTGATAACTTGCTTATCTGACAACCCTACAGAGTTCAATGAAACACATTGAACCATTTATCAGTGTTTGGAGCTGATCAGACTTGTTTAGACTTGAGGGAAGCCTGGCTTCATTCAAGAGTAGATGCCAATGGCTGATATAGTTTCCAGTGCTAAGTTTAACGGTAACAGCTTTTTTCCTGGTAGTTTGAGAAATGCACAGATCAACCAAATCTACATGACAAGTCTAATGATAAAGCTTTAGTATAAATACTGCATGGAAGGAAAGTGATCTGAATGCTGAAAACTGTGAGCTTGGCCTCTACCTGCCAAGAAATCTGCCTGTGCTCCTGGAACAGAAGATATGTTTCTAGAAGGCGACATGTTCTCCCCTAGGGGGCAGTGTTCAATTGGTACAAAAATGGCTACATTATTTTCAAATGTACAGATGATGTGTCTCCCTAGGGGGCAGTTTTGCTATTGGAACAAATAGTGCTTCATTAATCTTCAAATGTACAATGACATGTTCTCCTGCAATCTAAGCTAGGTACACACACAGATGCACACCTGATAGCAGAATATATGACAATAGCCATTTGGCCAACAATTCTTTTGGTATGAGATTTTGGTCAGACGTAATAGATGATCTGACCTGTCGGTAAATTTCACCCTTTGTGGGTCTTCAATGAAACATTAGATGGTCGATTGATGATATTTCAGCCGGGACAACCAGTTAAACCTGTGATCGGCTTGTTAGGTCAAAATACCCAAATGATATAATCGGTGAGAAACAGATTGTTCAGTACTGTATCAGGTGGAAATTGAATAAATTAAAGGGAAGTTCAGTGCAAATACATATACTTTTCAGAAAAAAGAGCAGAATTTTATCATCCCAATGACCTTAATCTCCATTCAGCACTGTGTCTGGTGTATAATAAATGCAACCAAAATATTAACTTCCTGTTTGTGCAGACCCTAATAGAGACCATTATGGTCTTGCCCTTGACCCGCGCCTGCGGATTCATTGCTCAGTAGAGATCTGAGCATGTTTGACCCATCCAGCAGCCAATCAGTTCGAATAACTGTTAGGAACATTCCAAGGAGTGATGCATTCTGGGAGAAGAAGGACCATTAGAACCTGAAATATTCAGCTCACTAATGTCAACAGCAGGACAGCAAGGGATAAATCAACTGATTTTCAAAATGGGAGAGAATATGTAAATAACTAAGAAGGCATCTACACAAACCCGGCCCTCTGCTTGTGATAAAGGTGCAAGCAGAGGGGCGACCGGCAGCCGCATCTGTGATTGGCTGAGCGGCAGCCAATCACGGAAGCGGCTGCCGGCAGCTGACTTCGGTGGAGGAAAGAGGAGAGGTAATAAAGTTTGGGGAGCTTTCTAAATATATAAATAGAGCGGTTTGGGGCTGGGCAGGCATGGGGAATCTTATATAAGGCTTTTAAGCTGGGGGGAATCGGGAGAGGAGGAGAGGGAGGGGGAGGGAGGGGGAGAAGGGCTGCAGTACGCATGCCAAATTCTCCCGGAGGCCAGGGTAGGAGGCGAGTCCTATATGGACTCTCTATCCTCTGGTGGGCAGTTTTTTGGACTTTGGGGGGGTCACAGGAGAACCTTTGGAGCTGGGATGTGGGGTAAGGATTACACACTACACACTACATAATGGGCCAGTAGTTGGGGGATTATAGTTTTGGGGGTGGACATGCCCTTTAATTTCATGTTCCAAGTCATTAAAGCACTAAAGCAAAGTCCAGCTCCAAATAAAAATTTGTATACAGGTAAATCATCCCCCAAACCCACAAGCTGAAATATAAAATAATGCTGTACAATATCTTGTTACCTTGGAGTTCCCTGTCCTGTATAAAAGGACATTCTATATGGTCGTGAACCTCCTCGTGGCGTATAATCCTATATTACCCTGGAAGGCGCATTAATCCCTAATATATAGAACCATTAAAGTTTACAACGATTTTCTGTTGTCTATTGGTGATCATTCAACAAAGAACGATTGTGCTGACATCTAGGAGATTTGATGAGAGCCCTAAAGGTTTATCGTTTTGAGATCCGTAATACACTAGGATTCAAGGTTGCCAGAAGTGGTATTTGTGTTGTCAGGTGACAGGTCGCGTTCACCCTTGCCATTAATAGTTGGTCCAGTTCTGTTCTAGATCATTACTCATTTTATTTACTGGGCATGTTTATTAGTGGGTTTTTTTACCAATAAAACCGGAGTTTATAAGTCTTGGAGACTATAACTACAGCAGTAGCAGCATACATGAACACAGCGTACATCAAACAGATGATCGTAGCTGTCAATAGACTGTACTTGGCATCACTAGTGAATCACTGGGCCCCCGCAAAACCTAAAAGTGGATGGTCCCATTCTCCCCTCTATACAGTGACCAGTGGATGGTCCAGTTCTCCCCTTTATACAGTGACCAGTGGATGGTCCCATTCTCCCCTCTATACAGTGACCAGTGGATCGGTCCAATCTTCCCCCTCATACAGTGACCAGGGATGGTCCCTCTCCCCTCAACAGACCAGTGGATGGTCCCATTCTCCCCTCATACAGTGACCAGTGGATGGTCCCATTCTCCCCTTATACAGTGACCAGTGGGATGGTCCCATTCTCCCCCTCTATACAGTGACAGTGGATGGTCCCATTCTCCCCTCTTACGTGACCAGTGGGATGGTCCATTTTCCCCTCTATACAGGGACCAGAAATGATCCCACTCTCTCCTCTATAAAGTGACCAGTGGATGGTCACATTCTTCCCCCTCTATACAGTGACAGTGGATGGTCACATTATCTCCCCTCTATACAGTGACCAGTGGATGGTCCCATTCTCCCCCCTTCTATACAGTGACCAGTGGATGGTCCCGTTCTCCCCTCTATACAGTGACCAGTGGATGGTCCCAATCTCCCCCCTTCTAAACAGTGACCAGTGGATGGTCCCGTTCTCCCCTCTATACAGTGACCAGTGGATGGTCCCATTCTCCCCTCTATACAGTGACCAGTGGATGGTCCCATTCTCCCCTCTATACAGTGACCAGTGGATGGTCCCATTCTCCCCTCTTTACAGTGACCAGTGGATGGTCCCATTCTCCCCTCTATACAGGACCAGTGTGTCCCATTATTCCCTCTATACAGTGACCAGTGGAAGGTCCAATTCTCCCCTCTATACAGTGAGATGGTCCCGTTCTCCCCTCTCTACAGTAACCAGTGGATGGTCCCATTCACCCCTCTATACAGTAACAGAGGATGGTCCCATTCACCCCTCTATACAGTGACCAGTGATGGTCCCATTCTCCCCTTTACAGTGACCAGTGGATGGTCCCATTCTCCCCTCTATACAGTGACCAGTGGATGGTCCCATTCACCCCCTCTATACAGTGACCAGTGGATGGTCCCATTCTCCCCTCTATACAGTGACCAGTGAATGGTCCCATTCTCCCCTTCTATACAGTGACCAGTGGATGGTCCCATTCTCCCCTCTATACAGTGACCAGTGGATGGTCCCATTCCCCCCCCCCTTCTATACAGTGACCAGTGGATGGTCCCGTTCTCCCCTCTTACAGTGACCAGTGGATAGTCCCATCTCCCCCCTTCTAAACAGTTGACGCAGTGGATGGTCCCATTCTCCCCTCTATACAGTGACCAGTGAATGATCCCACTCTCTCCTCTATACAGTGACCAGTGGATGGTCACATTCTTCCCCCTTCTATACAGTGACCAGTGGATGGTCCCATTCTCCCCTCTATACAGTGACCAGTGAATGATCCCACTATGGGACCCATCCAATGGTCACTGTAAAGAGGGGAGAATGGGACCATCCACTGGTCACTGTATAGAGGGGAGAATGGGACCATCCAATGGTCACTGTAAAAAGGGAGAACGGACCATCCACTGGTCACTGTATAGAGGGGAGAATGGGACCCATCCACTGGTCACTGTATAGAGGGGAGAAGGGGACCATCCACTGGTCACTGTTTAGAAGGGGGGAGATGGGACTATCCACTGGTCACTGTTAAGAGGGAGAGAACGGGACCATCCACTGGTCACTGTATAGAAGGGGGGGGGGAATGGGACCATCCACTGGTCAATGTATAGAGGGGGAGAATGGGACCATCCACTGGTCACTGTATAGAAGGGGAAGAATGGGACCATTCACTGGTCACTGTATAGAGGGGAGAATGGGACCATCCACTGGTCACTGTATAGAGGGGTGAATGGGACCATCCACTGGTCACTGTATAGAGGGGAGAATGGGACCATCCACTGGTCACTGTAAAGGGGAGAATGGGACCATCCACTGGTCACTGTATAGAGGGGTGAATGGGACCATCCTCTGACTGTATAGAGGGTGGAATGGGACATCCACTGGTTACTGTAGAGAGGGGAGAACGGGACCATCTCACTGTATAGAGGGGAGAATTGGACCTTCCACTGGTCACTGTATAGAGGGAATAATGGGACCATCCACTGGTCACTGTATAGAGGGGAGAATGGGACCATCCACTGGTCACGTATAGAGGGGAGAACAGGCATCCACTGGTCACTGTATAGAGGGGAGAATGGGACCATCCATGTCACTGTATAGAGGGGAGAAGGGACCATCCACTGGTCACTGTATAGAAGGGGGAAGAATGTGACCATCCACTGGTCACTGTATAGAGGAGAGAGTGGGATCATTCACTGGTCACTGTATAGAGGGGAGAATGGGACCATCCACTGGTCACTGTAAAGAGGGGAGAATGGGACCATCCACTGGTCACTGTATAGAGGGGAGAATGGGACCATCCACTGGTCACTGTATAATGGGGAGAACTGGACCATCCACTGGTCACTGTATAGAGGGGAGAATGGGACCATCCACTGGTCACTGTATAGAGGGGAGAACGGGACCATCCACTGGTCACTGTATAGAAGGGGGGAGAATGGGACCATCCACTGGTCACTGTATAGAGGGGAGAACGGGACCATCCACTGGTCACTGTATAGAAGGGGGGAGAATGGGACCATCCACTGGTCACTGTATAGAGGGGAGAATGGGACCATCCACTGGTCACTGTATAGAAGGGGGAAGAATGGGACCATTCACTGGTCACTGTATAGAGGGGAGAATGGGACCATCCACTGGTCACTGTATAGAGGGGAGAAGGGACCATCTCACATGGTCACTGTAAAAGGGGAGAACGGGACCATCCACTGGTCACTGTATAGAGGGTGAATGGGACCATCTTGTCACTGTGATAGAGGGGTGAATGGGACCAATCCACTGGTTACTGTAGGAGAGGGAGAACGGGACCATCTCACTGTATAGAGGGGAGAATGGACCTTCCACTGGTACTGTATAGAGGGAATAGGGACCATCAGGTCACTGTATGAGGGGAGAGTGGGACCAAACACTGGTCACTGTATAGAGGGGAGGAATGGGGACCGTCCCTGGTTACTGTATAGAGGGAGAATGGGACCGTCCACTGGGTCACTGTATAGAGGGGAGAATGGGACCATCCCCTGGTCACTGTATAGAGGGGAGAATGGGACCATCTTCTGGTCACTGTATAGAGGGAGAATGGGGCCATCTTCTAGTCACTGTATAGAGGGGAGAATGGGACCACTCCACTGGTTACTGTATAGAGAGGAGAATGGGACCATCCACTGGTCACTGTATAGAGGGGGGATGGACCATCCACTGGTAACGTATAGAGGGGAGAGGGCCATCCACTGGTCACTGATAAGGGGAGAACGGGACAATCCACTGGTTACGTATAGAGAGGAAGGGACCATCCACTGGTCACTGTATAGAGGGGGAATGGGACCATCCACTGGTAACTGTATAGAGGGGAGAGTGGGACCATTCACTGGTCACTGTATAGAGGGGAGAATGGGACCATCCACTGGTCACTGTATAGAGGGGAGAGTGGGACCATTCATGGTCAGTATAGAGGGAGAGTGGAACATTCAATGGTCACTGTATAGAGAGGAGAAATGGGACCATTCACGGTCACTGTATATAGGGGGGAATGGGACCTGACTTCTATTGTCATTCATTGCATAATTTTCTATTAACATGTTAAAATCTTTGCACTGGAAGTGATTGCAGTTTATATTCTGTTCTAATGTTAGATAACAATGCTCATATACAATGTGTGTCCTTCACAACCGGTCTGGACAGAAGAGCTTGCAATCTCTGATAGTCTATAACTTTATTGTGGTTGTACCAGTGTTTTTACCACATTGATAAATCTCAGCCTCCCTAAATGAAAGTTTCCTGAAGGTAAGCAATGGTATGAAATGTAGGTTTTATATACATTAACATTCTAATATACCTGCTGGACAATAACCCATATGGTTTACCAGATCAGAATTGCTATAATCATCATGGATATGTGTCATTGTACAGACCCTATATCCCGCAATATCGTGCTGACATAAAAATTAGTGCAAAACCCACGCTAACCTAAATCCTTAACACTCATTTTGCACTGCGTTTCCACGATGTATGAACGGTCACATAGTGGGTAATAGATGAGAAATGGATTGTATTCTCCCGTGTTCCATAGTACCAGACCTCCTCTGCTCCTGTCTGTCCCATGTGATTGTATGGATGACCAGGATTTATTGATGTTGGCCCATTGATTATATTAGATGTTTGCTCTTAATGCTGATCTAATAATCAGCAAATTCAGCAGAACAAAATCCTTACCAGAAAGTTATTTTCTAGGAATGTTGGTTTACAATTGGTTCTGTGCCTTTTAATGTAGAGAGCGACTGTAAAGTGACAATGACTGCCATGTGGTCATAGGAACCAATCAATAGTCGATCACTGTCAGAGCCAATCACAAGGTGATAGTACTGGAATGTACAAACCACGGCCTGGGAGTTCTGGAATTTACATTGAATTACTTTTATCAGTGGATGTTTCCACAGTGATGCCGAGTATCTGGAAGTGACACTAGGCCATTGTTTATGATTTTTTTGCATCAGGATCCAACCGTTAGTGCGGAACAGCTGTGTAGGATTCGAGGGGTTGTACTTGCACATTGGGATAGAATGGTTGCATAGAGATCAGTGCTCTGGTTATAATGGAGATTATTAAGCTGTAGAAACATGCTAACACAAAGTATTTTGTCCGATTGTTTGAAATTAATCTGTTTTAATGTGTATTAGTGCACATATATATCCACTCTCACACTATTATCCTGTATATGGCTCCCTACTCTATAACACTATATCCTGGATATTGCTATCCTACTTCTATAACACTATTATCATGATATATCCCTCTAAACACTAGTATCCGCTTATGACTCCCTAATCTATAAACACTATTATCCTGATATACTCCCTACCTTATAAACAATATTATCCTGATATGCTCCATAATCTAATAACATATTATCATGATAACTCCCTACTCTATAACACTATTATCCTGATATGCTCCCTAATCTATAACACTATTATCCTGATTATACTTCTACCTCTAACACATTATCCTGATTTACTCCCTACTGTATAACATATTATCCTGATATGATCCCTAATCTATAACACTTTAATCCTGATTATACTCCCTACTCTATAACCACTATTATCCTGATATGCTCCCTAAATCTAAACACTATTATCCTGATATACTCCTACTCTATAACACTTATTCTGATATGCTCCCTACTCTATAACACTATTATCCTGATATACTCCCCTACTCTATAACACTATTATCCTGATGCTCCCTATCTATAACACTAGTATCCTGATATACTCCCTACTCTATAACACTATTATCCTGATATACTCCCTACTCTATAACACTATTATCCTGATATACTCCCTACTCTATAACACTATTATCCTGATATGCTCCCTAATCTATAACACTATTATCCTGATATACTCCCTACTCTATAACACTATTATCCTGATATGCTCCCTACTCTATAACACTATTATCCTGATATACCACTACTCTATAACACTATTATCCTGATATACTCCCTACTCTATAACACTATTCTCTGATATGCTCCCTAAATCTATAACACTATTATCTGATATGCTCCTAATCTAAACACTATATCCTGATATACTCCCTACTCTACAATAACACTTATCCTAATATACTCCCTACTCATAACCTATTATCCTGATATACTCCCTACTCTATAACACTATTATCCTGATATGCTCCCAATCTATAACACTATATCCTGATATACTCCTTACTCTAAACACTATTATCCTGATATGCTCACTAATCTATAACAATATATCCTGATATACTCCTACTCTATAACACTATTACCTGATATACTCCCTACCTATAACACTATTATCTGATATATCCCTACTCTATAACATATTCATTGATATGACTCCCTAATCTATAACACTATTAGCCTGAATACTCCCTACCTCTATAACCACTATTATCCTGATATGCTCCCTAATCTATAACACTATTATCCTGATATACTCTCTATACTCTATATAACACTATTATCCTGATATACTCCCTACTGTATAACACTAGTATCTGATATACTCCCTACTCTATAACACTATTATCCTGATATAATCCCTACTCTTAAACACTATATCCTGATATACTCCCCTACTCATAAACTATTATCCTGATATGATCCTAATCTATAACACTATATCTGATATACCCCTACTCATAACCACATTATCCTGATATGATCCCTAATCTATAAACACATTATCCTGATATACTCCCTACTCTATAACACTATTATCCTGATATGCTCCCTACTAAACTCATTATCTGAATACTCCTACTCTATAAACACTTATCCTGATAACCCCTACTCTATAACACTATATGCCTGATAGCTCCCGATCTGATAACACTATTATCCTGAATACTCCCTACTCTATAACACTATTATCCTGATATCTCCCTACTCTATAACACATATATCCTGATTGACTCCTAATCTATAACACTATTATCCGATATACTCCCTACTCATAAACATATTATCCTGATATGCTCCCTAATTATAACACTATTTCCTGATATATATCTACTCTATAACACTATATCTGATATACTCCCTACTTATAACACTATTATCCTGAATCTCCCTAATCTATAACACTATATCCTGATATCTCTACTCTAAAACAAAAACCACTAATTTATCCTGATATGCTCCCTATCTAAACATATTATCCTGATATTACTCACTACTATAAACTATTATTCTGATATTCCCTACTCTATAACACTATTATCCTGATATACTCCCTATCATAAAATATTATCCTGATATGACTCCCTAATCATACACTATTATCCTGATATACTCCCTACTCTATAACACTATTATCTGATATGCACCTCCCTAATCTATAACACTATTATCCTGATATACTCCCTACTTATAACACTATTATCCTGATATGCTCCCTAATCTATAACACGATTATCTGATATACTCTACTCTATAACATATGATCCTGATATGCTCCCTAATCTATAACACTATTATCATGATAACCTCCCTACTCTATAACACTATTATCCGATATACTCCCTACTCTATAACACTATTATCCTGAATATATGCTATCACCTAAATCTATACACTATTTATCTGATATCGCTCCCTATCTATAACACATATTATCCTGAATACCACTACTTAAAACACTATTATCCTAATATCTCCTACTCTATAACACACTATTATCTGATATACTCCCTACCTATAACACTATTTCTGATATTCTCCCTATCATAACACTATTATCCTGATATATCCCTACTCTATAACACATATTATTCCTGATATCTCCCTAATCTATAAACTACTGATATCCTGATATACTCCCTACTCTATAACACTATTATCCTGATATACTCCCTACTCTATAACACTATTACCTGATATCTCCCTACTCTATAACACTATTATCCTTGATATGCTACATAATCTATCAAAACTATTATCCGGATATACTCCCTACTCTATAAAAACTATTTCCTGATATTGCTCCCTAATCTAAACACTGATATCCTGATATACTCTCTACTCTATATAACACATTATCCTGATATACTCCCTACTGTATAACACTAGTATCCTGATATACTACACTGGTCAGTCCTACACAGCCCAGTAATGAAAGGGTTAACACTGGTCGATGCTACAAAGCCCAGTAATGAAAGGGTTAACACTGATCAGTCCTAAACAGCCCAATAATTTAAAGGTTAACACTGGTCAGTCCTACACAGCCCAATAATTAAAGGGTTAACACTGGTCAGTCCTACACAGCCCAGAAATGAAAGGGTTAACACTGGTCAGTCCTACACAGCCCTATAATAAAGGAGTTATCTCTCGACTATTAACCAATAGATAATGAGATCCTGTAGGTTTGGGCTACATTTTTCTTCCACTATCTGCATCAGCCAATAGAATATTCTCCAGAGACTAGAAAGGGTCAGTGGGAGTTGCAGTTCTATGGTAGCCTAAAGAGTAGAGTTGCTTTTTCTTGTTTGGGGCAGAATTTATTGCCACTATAGCTGCGAACGACACAGCCCATCTACCCTACAGGTGGGATCTGTATACACTATGGCTACCACTAGCCACGTCCATGTACCCTACAAGTGGGAGCTATATACACTATGGCTACCACTAGCCAAATTTATGTACCCTACAGGTGGAGCTGTATACACTATGGCTACCACTAGCCAAGTCTGTGTACCCTACAGGTGAGAGTTGACTGAGTTGTATACACTATGGAAACCTATAGCCAAGTCCACGTACCCTACAGGTGAGAGCTGCATACACTATGGCTACAAGTAACCAAGCCCATGTACCCTACAGGTGGGAGTTGTATGCACTATGACTACCTATAGTTAAGTCCATGTACCCTACAGATGGGAGCTGTAAACGCTATGGCTACTAATAGCCCAACCCACGTACCCTACAGGTGGGAGCTGTATATGCTATGGCTACTAATGGGCCAACCCACATACCCTACAGGTGGGAGCTGTATACGCTATGGCTACTAATTGAACAACCCACGTACCCTACAGGTGGGAGCTGTATACGCTATGGCTACTAATGGAACAACCCACGTACCCTACAGGTGGGAGCTGTATATGCTATGGCTACTAATGGAACAACCCACGTACCCTACAGGTGGGATCTGTATATGCTATGGCTACTAATGGAACAACCCACATACCCTACAGGTGGGAGCTGTATACGCTATGGCTACTAATTGAACAACCCACGTACCCTACAGGTGGGAGCTGTATACGCTATGGCTAATAATGGCCCAACCCACGTACCCTACAGGTGGGAGCTGTATACGCTATGGCTACTAATGGAACAAACCACGTACCCTACAGGTGGAAGCTGTATACGCTATGGCTACTAATTGAACAACCCACGTACCCTACAGGTGGGAGCTGTATACGCTATGGCTACTAATGGAACAACCCACGTACCCTACAGGTGGAAGCTGTATACACTATGGCTACTAATGGAACAACCCACGTACCCTACAGGTGGAAGCTGTATACACTATGGCTACTAATTGAACAACCCACGTACCCTACAGGTGGGAGCTGTATACGCTATGGCTACTAATGGAACAACCCACGTACCCTACAGGTGGGATCTGTATACGCTATGGCTACTAATGGCCCAACCCACGTACCCTACATGTGGGAGCTGTATACGCTATGGCTACTAATGGAACAACCCATGTACCCTACAGGTGGGAGCTGTATACGCTATGGCTACTAATGGCCCAACCCACGTACCCTACAGGTGGGAGCTGTATACGGCTTGGCTACTAATGGCCCAACCCACGTACCTTACTGGTGGGAGCTTTGGCTACCTATAGCCAAGCCCATGTACCCTTAAAGTGAGAGTTGTATACACTACGGATACATATATACAAGTATATGTACTGCACCCTACAAATGGAAGTTGTAAGACTAATTCTTTATATTTCTACTTCTTCTCTTTCCTGCCACAGTTTTTGAGGTAAAGACACGTGTGTCACAGACATGTGGGACCCTTAGACTAGGTTCAGACAAACGGCTGTGCACCGTTCATGCAACAGTAATGCAGTTTCAATGCAATCAGTAATCAGTGCAGCCCTGCTGACGACATTTATTTAGGGCGTCCTACAATCAGCTGGGGATCTAGAATCTGTACGGACAGGAGAAGTTTGCACATAGACTTTAATGGACGGCTCAATGATCACTGAAAACTGCCTCTTCACTGCATTGGGCTGTGTCACATTTATAGAGCTTTGTGCAGCCTCTAAGCAAAATTCAACGTTTATACTTAAAGGGCATGTCTAGCAATAAAATTAGATTTCACCTATAGGTGCAGCAACCCCTCAAACCTTAACCTTCCTCGAACATGCCTTTGGGGAAGGTCCCTCGCTGCTCTGCTGCTTTTTGCTGGTTCTTGGTCACGGCTGTCAGTCTAAGGCGCATCGTTCATGTCACGGCCAATAGGTGACAACCATGACCAGGAAGTACCTCACTGCTGCTTTGCATGCTCAAAACTAGCTCGCAACAGCAGCAGGAGGTGGCACCCAGGAGGCAAGTGAACGGTCTTGTAAGTATCTTCAGGTGCATCTTTGGGGAAGGTACATAATTAAAATGAAAGAGGGGTCTGGTGGGTGCTGCACCTATTGGTCATTTCATTTATGGCAGGACATGCCCTTTAGGCTACCTTCACGCTAGGAACGGATAAAAATAGACCACAAAGGACAGTCCATGTTTTTGTCCGTTTTGGTCCGTTTCTAGCACTCCGTTTTTCCTATATTTTCAATCAAAATGCGTCAATTTCCGGACAGAAAGGCATTCAACAGTACGTTTTTTTTGTAACGGACCGGGTCAATCCGATCCGTTAAAAAAACAGTCCGCAGCACGCGTTTCTGTCTGGAAACGGACAAAAACTGATCTAGTGTGAATGAACCCTTAAACATTCTCTTTCTAGTTAATATTATGTAACGTACTGTAGCATACTGTAGTTACCCATTATACACAAGTGACGCTGATGACATAGCCAAGTACAGTTTATAAGGATATAATTTACAGGATATTCACGTATTATGTACACTGTAGGAACAGATCCCATTCCCAGTGCTGTCCTTCTATATCTAGCACATTGCAGTCTGCGGTGCCTCAAGGAAAAACATTTCAGTTCCAGTTAAAGGAACTTGGCCGGTTCCAAGTGACTGTCCCAGCAGTTATTGTCATCACTGCCAGAGGAAATGTGCTCTGCATTCTCTTACATTGTCTCTATGTCCTCTTAGGGGACAAGTAAAGAAAAAAAGAAGCACAATAAATAAATCTAACTTTCTCCAGTCTGATCCCTACTGTTGACCTTTATCCTTTCATCAGGATCTCTAAGAAATCCCCCCACACCCCCTCCGCCCCCTGAATCCCCCCCTTCCTGCTCCTTGAAGATGTGAATGAAGTTACTGTGAGTGACGACCAATCACCTTAACTCAGGAAACCAGGGACTTGTTAAGTGGATGAACTGACAAGTCATTTCTTATTACAATGGCAGGGAAGGATTCCCTGCTCGTTCCGATGGATTATACACAGATAAACATCTTTTATTTATTCTTACTTTTTATCATACTAATGAAGGTTCTTACATTTTATGATAATAAATAATTGTCTAAACATTTTCTATATTTTGCAAGAAAACACACTATTACCGCTCTCGGGTTGTCAATGATTCTACCAACCACAACTTTTTATTTAAATGACTGACTGCAATTCGGAACGAAAGCCACAATAACCAGGAAAATTAAAGGCTGAAGTTGCCAAAAAGGATATTGTGGCTTTAAGGATATTGTGGGTTTCTCTAACATTCTCTGTACGGACAGGCTGGACGGAAGGAGACGAGCAACCTGTTCTGTTTAATGTGGAAGGGAGATGTAAAGGAGTTATAGAACCCTTGTGACAAGGGGGAGGAGTAACAATATACCAGTCCGTATAATGGGATTTTCAACCGGGGGCCATTTTTAGTAAAAACAGGTGAATTTTAAAACCTTGATGGACATTTCCACCAGCCATTTTGTCTAATCCTCTGATATAACGTGTTTGTAACTGTAAAGACTATTTGGGTTTTTTTACCATTGATAGAGGCTCAGAGAACTAATTTCTGGAATTTGATCCTCTAAGAAAGAAATAGCAGGAAAGATCAATTTCTAACTATAACAGGGGGAATATTGTAACTTATGGGGTATGGTCACCCCCAAATCAAATTGTGTATGAAGGAAGAACACCCCCAAACCTAGAACCCTGAATACCCCCTGTAGAATGAAATATGGTAGGCAATCTTCTGCAGCTCCTGGCTCTTCCAGGTATACTCTGCAGTCATGGCCATGATTAGTGACGTATTCTCAGGGAGGATGGATGGGGGGATAGGAATTGGGCAGCATACTGTATCTCCTTTTAGCTTTGTAAGTACAATGGTTTCTAAGTTTTGAGGGATGTTCTTGCTGCATTCTATAGAGTTGGTTCTATTTAAGCCCACATGGACAGGATACACCACCTTATCAATGTAGGGCTGTAGGCAACACACTGGGCCTAATGTGAAGGGAAGAAAATATCTACACAGACTGAAACCTTTCAGGTGATGCTGTAATAGACATTTCTGGGGTAATGTTGAGCAAGTGTTGTGCGTCTTTAGACAATCATTAGATAAAGCTTGTTAGGTTGGGTACACACAGGTCGATATTTTGTCACGACCCCCTAGTGCAATATTTCACTTGATCAGTTTTAAACTTCAAATATTATTGGAACCGTTCACGATCAACTACCGATCAGTTCATTAATTGGTGTTATTCCAGCCAGGGATATTGACCCTGAGTTGGTCCATGTGTACCTGCCCTAGATTATATAACAAACATTATCTGCTCAGGCTGCTTGGCTAATCTTTGTTCTATGGGGATTAAATGGGGAGTAACATGGAGACCCCTGTGGTTCCCCAACTTTGTTAGGTGATTCGGAAGGATGTGTCAAGTAACAATATCAAGGGGAGTCTTCTCTATCATTAACTGTCAATAAAGGTGGGCAAGTAAATGTTTGAAAGGGGAACATATAAATGAGCACATCCAATAAAACCAGTTGTGGACTATTCAGTACTGGAGACCTCCTTTCCCTACACTCTTGAATTCATCAATACCGGCAGGAGCAAGGTTCTGGGGCCCCTAGGAAAAACATAGAGTATAAGACCTCCCCAAACTTGTGTATTCAAAGCCTTTGAATAGGGGGCCCCTTAGGTGTTGAGGGTGATATGTTTTAATAAACCAACCCAATAGCTATTAACCAGAATATCAGGAAATGTCCAGGCAGTGGCATAACTAGGAATCACTGGTAGTTACACCCGTGTCCAGGACCAACCAGTGTTAGAAACCAGCCTTATTTAACCAAATCCTGAATTTATTTCATAAACATTGATTTGAATGCCAGACAGACTTTTCTACAGGGCTGGGCTCCTGTCTGAAATTCCCATATTGCTGCTCCTGGGTGCAACATGGTGTCCTCAAGGTACAATGGCAGCAATGGAATTCTCCATCCTCAGACATGAAGTCACCTATCAGGAGAGAGGGAGACGACTGTAGATGATATCTGGGATCAAGACAAGCCAGTCACTCCCTATCTGACACTGTACCGCTAATCCCGAAATGCAATACCACTGTGAAGAAAAGGGAGCATAATAGCTGCCTGGATTCACATAAAGATAATAAAATGTAATCATATTATTGGCAAAGCCAACATGGAATTTCAACACTGGCCAGTAAGGAGATGATTGGAAGAAATATTTATGGAAAAAAAATGAATTAAAAAGTGAAAGCAGAAACACTTTAAAACTATCCCTTTAAATAGAAGCTCAGGTCAAAAAAAATTCTGGACTCATAGACTAGGAATCTTTGATCTTTGATTGATGGAACGTTTCTATATACGGTAATTCCTAACCTAAGGTGCATCTGTGTGAAAGTAAAATATTTACTTTATAAAAATAGTCACTTTATCTCTCTAACCCCTCCCCTTGAACCAGGGAGATACAAAGTCTTTAGCATGAGGAAGCTCACTGAGCATGTCTGAGCCAGTGGCAGGGGTAAAAGCCAGAATGGAATCTAACTCCCTTTTTCTTAAGCATTTAAAGGTGCTTGGTATGGGCCCACAATTAATTAAACTGTGAAGTAATAGATATTTTAGGTAAAATAGATTTTTTTGAATTTCTGTTCAAATCTTTAGCTTTAGGGGTGCAGTTCGGGGCCAAGAATGGAGTTGAATCACACCCTAACAAACACTAGTTATAAGGATTGGATGACTATTCTTAAGTGAAATAATTTATCAGCAGTTCATCTGAAAGGTTTTTCTCCAGTCTGAAGCTGGCTTTCTGCCAGGGATCTGACATATAATCATGGGGATATCGTCTTGGAAGTTTTTTTTTATATAAAAAATACAGTCATCTGATATTCAGTATTGGTGCACACAGGGGGGCATCAGTTGACCTGCTCAGAGCAATTTGATTGGGATAATGATAACTTGCTTATCTGACAACCCTACAGAGTTCAATGAAACACATTGAACCATTTATCAGGTTTGGAGCTTGATCAGACTTGTTAGACTTGAGGGAAGCATCTGGCTTCATTCAAGAGGTAGATGCCAATGGCTGGATATAGTTTCCAGTGCTAAGTATTAACAGGTAACAGCTTTTTCCCTGGTAGTTTGAGAAATGCACAGATCAACCAAATCTACAATGACAAGTCTAATGATAAAGCTTTAGTATAAATACTGCATGGAAGGAAAGTGATCTGAATGCTGAAAACTGTGAGCTTTGCCTCTACCTGCCCAAGGAATCTGCCTGTGCTCTCTGGAACAGAAGATATTGTTCTAGACAGGCGACATGTTCTCCCCTAGGGGGCAGTGTTCATATTGGTACAAAAATGGCTAAATTAGTTTTCAAATGTACAGATGATGTGTTCTCCCCTAGGGGGCAGATTTTGCTATTGGAACAAATATTGCTTCATTAATCTTCAAATGTACAGATGACATGTTCTCCTGCAATCTAAAGCTAGGTACAGACACACAGATGCACACCTGATAGCAGAATATATGACAAATAGCCATTTTGGCCAACAATTCTTTTGTGTATGAGATTTTGGTCAGACGTAATAGATGATCTGACCTGGCGGTAAATTTCACCCTTTGTGGGGTCTTCAATGAAACATTAGATGGTCGATTGATGATATTTCAGCCGGGACAACCAGTTAAACCAGTGATCGGCTTGTTAGGTCAAAATACCCAAATGATAATAACGGTAGAGAAACAGATTGTTCAGTTACTGTATCAGGTGGAAATTGAATGAAATTAAAGGGGAAGTTCAGTGCAAATACATATACTTTTCAGAAAAAAGAGCAGAATTTTATCATCCCAATGACCTTAATCTGCCCATTCAGCACTGTGTCTGTGTATAAATAAATGCAACCAAAATATTAACTTCCTGTTTGCAGGACCCCTAATAGAGACCATTATGGTCTTGCCCTTGACCCAGCGCCTGGGTTGATTCAGTTGCTCAGTAGAGATCTGAGCATGTTTGACCCATCCAGCAGCCAATCAGTAGAAATAACTGTTAGGAACATTCCAAGGATGTGATGCATTCTGGGAAGAAGGACCGTTAGAACCTGAAATGTCAGCTCACTAATGTCAACAGCAGGGAACAGCAAAGGGTATGAAATCAACTGATTTTTCAAAATGGGAGAGAATATGTAAAATAACTAAGAAGGCATTACACAAACTCCCGGCCCTCTGCTTGTGAGAAAATGCAAGCAGAGGGGCGGGACCGGCAGCCGCATCTGTGATTGGCTGAGCGGAAGCCAATCACGGAAGCGGCTGCCGGCAGCTGACTTCGGCGGAGGAAAGAGGAGAGGTAAGTAAAGTTTGGGGAGCTTTCTAAATATATAAATAGAGCGGTTGGGGCTGGGCAGGCATGGGGAATCTTATATATTAAGGCTTTTAAGCTAGGGGGAGGGAATCGGGAGAAGGAGGGAGAGGGAGGGGGAGGGAGGGGGAGAAGGGCTGCAGTACGCATGCCAAACTTCTCCCGGAGGCCAGGTAGGAGGCAGAGTCCTATATGGACTCTGCTATCCTCCTGGTGGGCAGTTTTTGGGACTTTGGGTGGGGACTACAGGAGAACCTTATGGAGCTGGGATGTGGGGTAAGGATTACACTACATTACATAATGGGGCCAGTAGTTGGGGGGATTATAGTTTTGGGGGTGGACATGCCCTTTAATTTCATGGGTCAAGTCATTAAAGCACTAAAGCAAGTCCAGCCCTCAAATGAAAAATTATATACAGGTAAATCATCCCCCAAACCCACAAGCTGAAATATAAGATAAATGCTGTACAATATCTTGTTACTTGTTAAGATCTTAGCCAATGACTTACTGTAGCTGCCTCCTCTAAGCATGCACAAGCTCAGAACAAGCTCACCAAAATTAGTTAAGGGGGGCGTGATCAAATATAGCTGTTAACACACTACCTGCCCTTTCATGAGGCATCTAGGAGCAGGTCTACACTAATGATTCCAGAGGACAAGGTAGGATATATCAGCATATTTTAAAAGGGACATTTCTTTCTAAAATATAACTTTATGAGGGTGAAGTTTTCCTAGAAGGTTCATCAGATAATAACAATATTCTATCAGGGATATTCAATAAAACTTCTTATCATTGAAAACCCCAACCAATCAGATCTTATTCAACATTTGAAAGCTACATTTGAAACATCTGATTGGTTGGGGCATAATTAGCACCATTTGTAACGATAAGAACTTTTATCAAATCTCCCTGAATATTTTTAATCTTATGGGTATCCAAGGCTCCTTGTGTAGTACAGAATTATAATACATAAGTGTAGTATTTTATAATGGGAGCTGCAGTGGTATATATCCTTATAAAAATCACTCAGCTATGTCACTAAGTGACTCATTTCTTATATTTCTTGTATCCCACTACTCCGCCCATTTCAGTGTTCATGCCTGGACAATGACTCAGCATTTTTTGCAGTGTTTAACTTCACTAACAGAACCTGCTGGAGCTGCTTCCTGTTACTTCATAACCAATGTCTCTCTCCTCCTCTACAAAGATTTGTTTAACCGCATAGATGCTGGGCTGGGATGTTCCTTTCTACTGGGTTTAAGTTACAGAAGGTAGCTTGGGGGATTTAAGGTGGAAATAGGGACAAGGCTAGAATTTAAAGGGCATGTCCACCCCCAAAACTAAAATTTAACCCCTTACTGGCCACATCAAGTAGTTTAAAACAATCCTTACCTTACATTCCTGCTCAAAATAGTTCCCCTGCTGTGCCCCTCCAAAGTCCAGGAAACTGCTGTGTAGGAGCAGTGTGTGACTCATGCTGTGCCTGAGACTTCCTCAACCTCATCAAGGTTGAGGCATGCTCAGTGCAGCCCTCCCTGCCTCTCAGCCAATCACGGACGCGGCTGCCGGTCCCGCCCCCTGCTTTCAATTCCATGCAAGCAGAGGGCCTGAACACTGCAGCATGGGAGAGAGGGCAGGTAAGTAAGAATCGAGGGACTTTCTAACAATTCTATTAATGAGGTTGGGGCTGGGGGAGCATGCCCTACCGCATATCAAAAGTTAAATTTCGGGGTGGACATGCCCTTTAAAATGTGAATGGGGTGAAGGAATCCAATACTTATGTATTATAAGAAATAATGCGCCCCTTCACAATATAATATAAGGACATTACGCCACCTTGGAGTTCCCTGTCCTGTATAAAAGCACTCGGCCTACGGCCTCGTGCTTCTATATGGTCAGGGAACTCCTCGGTGGCGTAATATCCTTATATTACACTGTAAGGGGCGCATTATCCCTAATATATATAACCATTAAAGTTTACCAAACGATTTTCTGTTGTCTATTGGTGGATCAGTCAACAAAGAACGATTGTGCGACATCTAGGAGATTTGATGAGAGCCCTAAAGGTTTATCGTTTTGAGATCTCGTAATACACTAGGATTCAAGGTTGCCAGATGTGGTATTTGTTTGTCAGGTGACAGGTCGCGTTCACCCTTGCATTATGAGTGGTACAGTTCTGTTCTAGATCATTACTCAGTTATTTACTGGGCATTTTTATTAGTGGGTTGTTTACCAATAAAACCGGGAGTTTATAAAGTCTTGGGATACTATAATCTACAGCAGGGAGCAGCATACATGAACACAGCCACATACAAACAGGATGATCGTAGCTGTCAATAGACTGTACTTGGCATAACTAGGAATCACTGGGCCCCCCAGCAAAACTAAAATGGGGCCCCTATCCGTGCTTCATACACAGTGGTTTTCTGGGAGGTGGCTATACCTGTCATAAGAAAAATAAGAAGATGGGGCCCCTTGGTCCCTGGTCCGCCCTGCGACTGCTCCCTCTGCTACCCTGGTAGTTATGCCCCAGGAACTTGGCCACATTTTGGGGCCACTTCTTCATAGATTTCTTAGCATTGTAATGTTCTATGGAAAGTGAAAGACGTAGCTTGACATTGTAAATACGGAATATAATAGATGACCTAATAACCCAGAAATGGAGGGAGATTACAGTGTAGCCGTGGATTTCTGTATACAAGATAATGATGTGGCTGAACCAGCATTTCACCACTTGGTCTCTGCCAATTCTCTGTGTCTGCAGATAGTGGAACGTCATAACAGAGATTATCCAAATCTTCCTCTCATACTTCCAATGTTACATCAGATTTCCAATGGTGGGATATGTTCTAACATTCACTTCTATCTATTAACAATCCTCAGCTGGGAAATATCAGGAGACTGGCAAAGACGTGCGATTTTGAAGGCGACCAGTGACGGCCGAATGGCTGTAGAGCATGATAATCGTACGTGTTGGCTCGGGCAGGCATCATTCGTTGATCTGCCGGCCATACACGCAGTATACAGTACCTAGATAAACATTGCCCCTCTTTTTTTAAAGGTTTATAAAATACTTTTATTGCTACTTTTACAGCATTATAAACAAAGAACTAAATATTAAATGTAAACAAGTCTTAATGGATTCAATTATAGCAGCGTCTATACTCAGCATTGCAGAGAATTTGTCATGGGGATCGTGACGGGAAGTGCTGGCCATATATGGTTCAATTTTTTGGGGCAGATTCAATCACTTCCATTAAGTCACTTGAACTGATTAGATGGCTCCTCTGCCAATCCATGTGTCATGTTTTACCATAAGGACAAGTTGTACATTTTATCCTGATCATGTCTTATCCAAAACACTCTATGTAGCAAAGGACAATTCAGTACAGACAATGCAGCCGTTAGGCTAGGTACACACAAGCAGATATTTCTTTATCAGGAAACATAAGTGTGGCTTGTGGAGCTAGGTATGGTGTGCTGACTTACACAGACTGGTGGGCTGTCTTAACACTGATTGGTGAACTGGAGGGCTGTCTTAACACTGATTGGTGGACTGGTGCTGAAATGAAGTATTTTTTTTAACTGCCACCTTTTATGTGTTTTGCAAGGTGTGCCCTGAGCAAATGTTTCAGTTTGCTTCATGGTAGGGACACCCCTGCTTAGATACTGGTCAGTCCTACACAGCCCAGTAATGAAAGGGTTAACACTGGTCGATACTACAAAGCCCAGTAATGAAAGGGTTAACACTGATCAGTCCTAAACAGCCCAATAATTTAAAGGTTAACACTGGTCAGTCCTACACAGCCCAATAATTAAAGGGTTAACACTGGTCAGTCCTACACAGCCCAGTAATGAAAGGGTTAACACTGGTCAGTCCTACACAGCCCTATAATAAAGGAGTTATCTCTCGACTATTAACCAATAGATAATGAGATCCTGTAGGTTTGGGCTACATTTTTCTTCCACTATCTGCATCAGCCAATAGAATATTCTCCAGAGACTAGAAAGGGTCAGTGGGAGTTGCAGTTCTATGGTAGCCTAAAGAGTAGAGTTGCTTTTTCTTGTTTGGGGCAGAATTTATTGCCACTATAGCTGCGAACGACACAGCCCATCTACCCTACAGGTGGGATCTGTATACACTATGGCTACCACTAGCCACGTCCATGTACCCTACAAGTGGGAGCTATATACACTATGGCTACCACTAGCCAAATTTATGTACCCTACAGGTGGAGCTGTATACACTATGGCTACCACTAGCCAAGTCTGTGTACCCTACAGGTGAGAGTTGACTGAGTTGTATACACTATGGAAACCTATAGCCAAGTCCACGTACCCTACAGGTGAGAGCTGCATACACTATGGCTACAAGTAACCAAGCCCATGTACCCTACAGGTGGGAGTTGTATGCACTATGACTACCTATAGTTAAGTCCATGTACCCTACAGATGGGAGCTGTAAACGCTATGGCTACTAATAGCCCAACCCACGTACCCTACAGGTGGGAGCTGTATATGCTATGGCTACTAATGGGCCAACCCACATACCCTACAGGTGGGAGCTGTATACGCTATGGCTACTAATTGAACAACCCACGTACCCTACAGGTGGGAGCTGTATACGCTATGGCTACTAATGGAACAACCCACGTACCCTACAGGTGGGAGCTGTATATGCTATGGCTACTAATGGAACAACCCACGTACCCTACAGGTGGGATCTGTATATGCTATGGCTACTAATGGAACAACCCACATACCCTACAGGTGGGAGCTGTATACGCTATGGCTACTAATTGAACAACCCACGTACCCTACAGGTGGGAGCTGTATACGCTATGGCTAATAATGGCCCAACCCACGTACCCTACAGGTGGGAGCTGTATACGCTATGGCTACTAATGGAACAAACCACGTACCCTACAGGTGGAAGCTGTATACGCTATGGCTACTAATTGAACAACCCACGTACCCTACAGGTGGGAGCTGTATACGCTATGGCTACTAATGGAACAACCCACGTACCCTACAGGTGGAAGCTGTATACACTATGGCTACTAATGGAACAACCCACGTACCCTACAGGTGGAAGCTGTATACACTATGGCTACTAATTGAACAACCCACGTACCCTACAGGTGGGAGCTGTATACGCTATGGCTACTAATGGAACAACCCACGTACCCTACAGGTGGGATCTGTATACGCTATGGCTACTAATGGCCCAACCCACGTACCCTACAGGTGGGAGCTGTATACGCTATGGCTACTAATGGAACAACCCATGTACCCTACAGGTGGGAGCTGTATACGCTATGGCTACTAATGGCCCAACCCACGTACCCTACAGGTGGGAGCTGTATACGGCTTGGCTACTAATGGCCCAACCCACGTACCTTACTGGTGGGAGCTTTGGCTACCTATAGCCAAGCCCATGTACCCTTAAAGTGAGAGTTGTATACACTACGGATACATATATACAAGTATATGTACTGTACAAATGGAAGTTGTAAGACTAATTCTTTCTATTTCTACTTCTTCTCTTTCCTGCCACAGTTTTTGAGGTAAAGACACGTGTGTCACAGACATGTGGGACCCTTAGACTAGGTTCAGACAAACGGCTGTGCACCGTTCATGCAACAGTAATGCAGTTTCAATGCAATCAGTAATCAGTGCAGCCCTGCTGACGACATTTATTTAGGGCGTCCTACAATCAGCTGGGGATCTAGAATCTGTACGGACAGGAGAAGTTTGCACATAGACTTTAATGGACGGCTCAATGATCACTGAAAACTGCCTCTTCACTGCGTTGGGCTGTGTCACATTTATAGAGCTTTGTGCAGCCTCTAAGCAAAATTCAACGTTTATACTTAAAGGGCATGTCTAGCAATAAAATTAGATTTCACCTATAGGTGCAGCAACCCCTCAAACCTTAACCTTCCCCGAACATGCCTTTGGGGAAGGTCCCTCGCTGCTCTGCTGCTTTTTGCTGGTTCTTGGTCACGGCTGTCAGTCTAAGGCGCATCGTTCATGTCACGGCCAATAGGTGACGACCGTGACCAGGAAGTACCTCACTGCTGCTTTGCGTGCTCAAAACTAGCTCGCAACAGCAGCAGGAGGTGGCACCCAGGAGGCAAGTGAACGGTCTTGTAAGTATCTTCAGGTGCATCTTTGGGGAAGGTACATAATTAAAATGAAAGAGGGGTCTGGTGGGTGCTGCACCTATTGGTCATTTCATTTATGGCAGGACATGCCCTTTAGGCTACCTTCACGCTAGGAACGGATAAAAATAGACCACAAAGGACAGTCCATGTTTTTGTCCGTTTTGGTCCGTTTCTAGCACTCCGTTTTTCCTATATTTTCAATCAAAATGCGTCAATTTCCGGACAGAAAGGCATTCAACAGTACGTTTTTTTTTTAACGGACTGGGTCAATCCGATCCGTTAAAAAAACAGTCCGCAGCACGCGTTTCTGTCTGGAAACGGACAAAAACTGATCTAGTGTGAATGAACCCTTAAACATTCTCTTTCTAGTTAATATTATGTAACGTACTGTAGCATACTGTAGTTACCCATTATACACAAGTGACGCTGATGACATAGCCAAGTACAGTTTATAAGGATATAATTTACAGGATATTCACGTATTATGTACACTGTAGGAACAGATCCCATTCCCAGTGCTGTCCTTCTATATCTGGCACATTGCAGTCTGCGGTGCCTCAAGGAAAAACATTTCAGTTCCAGTTAAAGGAACTTGGCCGGTTCCAAGTGACTGTCCCAGCAGTTATTGTCATCACTGCCAGAGGAAATGTGCTCTGCATTCTCTTACATTGTCTCTATGTCCTCTTATGGGACAAGTAAAGAAAAAAAGAAGCACAATAAATAAATCTAACTTTCTCCAGTCTGATCCCTACTGTTGACCTTTATCCTTTCATCAGGATCTCTAAGAAATCCCCCCACACCCCCTCCGCCCCCTGAATCCCCCCCTTCCTGCTCCTTGAAGATGTGAATGAAGTTACTGTGAGTGACGACCAATCACCTTAACTCAGGAAACCAGGGACTTGTTAAGTGGATGAACTGACAAGTCATTTCTTATTACAATGGCAGGGAAGGATTCCCTGCTCGTTCCGATGGATTATACACAGATAAACATCTTTTATTTATTCTTACTTTTTATCATACTAATGAAGGTTCTTACATTTTATGATAATAAATAATTGTCTAAACATTTTCTATATTTTGCAAGAAAACACACTATTACCGCTCTCGGGTTGTCAATGATTCTACCAACCACAACTTTTTATTTAAATGACTGACTGCAATTCGGAACGAAAGCCACAATAACCAGGAAAATTAAAGGCTGAAGTTGCCAAAAAGGATATTGTGGCTTTAAGGATATTGTGGGTTTCTCTAACATTCTCTGTACGGACAGGCTGGACGGAAGGAGACGAGCAACCTGTTCTGTTTAATGTGGAAGGGAGATGTAAAGGAGTTATAGAACCCTTGTGACAAGGGGGAGGAGTAACAATATACCAGTCCATATAATGGGATTTTCAACCAGGGGCCATTTTTAGTAAAAACAGGTGAATTTTAAAACCTTGATGGACATTTCCACCAGCCATTTTGTCTAATCCTCTGATATAACGTGTTTGTAACTGTAAAGACTATTTGGGTTTTTTTACCATTGATAGAGGCTCAGAGAACTAATTTCTGGAATTTGATCCTCTAAGAAAGAAATAGCAGGAAAGACCAATTTCTAACTATAACAGGGGGAATATTGTAACTTATGGGGTATGGTCACCCCCAAATCAAATTGTGTATGAAGGAAGAACACCCCCAAACCTAGAACCCTGAATACCCCCTGTAGAATGAAATATGGTAGGCAATCTTCTGCAGCTCCTGGCTCTTCCAGGTATACTCTGCAGTCATGGCCATGATTAGTGACGTATTCTCAGGGAGGATGGATGGGGGGATAGGAATTGGGCAGCATACTGTATCTCCTTTTAGCTTTGTAAGTACAATGGTTCCTAAGCTTGTGAAGGTTCTCATTCATCCAGGTCATGGTATATCTGTTGTATTCCTAAGTTTTGAGGGATGTTCTTGCTGCATTCTATAGAGTTGGTTCTATTTAAGCCCACATGGACAGGATACACCACCTTATCAATGTAGGGCTGTAGGCAACACACTGGGCCTAATGTGAAGGGAAGAAAATATCTACACAGACTGAAACCTTTCAGGTGATGCTGTAATAGACATTTCTGGGGTAATGTTGAGCAAGTGTTGTGCGTCTTTAGACAATCATTAGATAAAGCTTGTTAGGTTGGGTACACACAGGTCGATATTTTGTCACGACCCCCTAGTGCAATATTTCACTTGATCAGTTTTAAACTTCAAATATTATTGGAACCGTTAACGATCAACTACCGATCAGTTCATTAATTGGTGTTATTCCAGCCAGGGATATTGACCCTGAGTTGGTCCATGTGTACCTGCCCTAGATTATATAACAAACATTATCTGCTCAGGCTGCTTGGCTAATCTTTGTTCTATGGGGATTAAATGGGGAGTAACATGGAGACCCCTGTGGTTCCCCAACTTTGTTAGGTGATTCGGAAGGATGTGTCAAGTAACAATATCAAGGGGAGTCTTCTCTATCATTAACTGTCAATAAAGGTGGGCAAGTAAATGTTTGAAAGGGGAACATATAAATGAACACATCCAATAAAACCAGTTGTGGACTATTCAGTACTGGAGACCTCCTTTCCCTACACTCTTGAATTCATCAATACCGGCAGGAGCAAGGTTCTGGGGCCCCTAGGAAAAACATAGAGTATAAGACCTCCCCAAACTTGTGTATTCAAAGCCTTTGGATAGGGGGCCCCTTAGGTGTTGAGGGTGATATGCTTTAATAAACCAACCCAATAGCTATTAACCAGAATATCAGGAAATGTCCAGGCAGTGGCATAACTAGGAATCACTGGTAGTTACACCCGTGTCCAGGACCAACCAGTGTTAGAAACCAGCCTTATTTAACCAAATCCTGAATTTATTTCATAAACATTGATTTGAATGCCAGACAGACTTTTCTACAGGGCTGGGCTCCTGTCTGAAATTCCCATATTGCTGCTCCTGGGTGCAACATGGTGTCCTCAAGGTACAATGGCAGCAATGGAATTCTCCATCCTCAGACATGAAGTCACCTATCAGGAGAGAGGGAGACGACTGTAGATGATATCTGGGATCAAGACAAGCCAGTCACTCCCTATCTGACACTGTACCGCTAATCCCGAAATGCAATACCACTGTGAAGAAAAGGGAGCATAATAGCTGCCTGGATTCACATAAAGATAATAAAATGTAATCATATTATTGGCAAAGCCAACATGGAATTTCAACACTGGCCAGTAAGGAGATGATTGGAAGAAATATTTATGGAAAAAAAATGAATTAAAAAGTGAAAGCAGAAACACTTTAAAACTATCCCTTTAAATAGAAGCTCAGGTCAAAAAAAATTCTGGACTCATAGACTAGGAATCTTTGATCTTTGATTGATGGAACGTTTCTATATACGGTAATTCCTAACCTAAGGTGCATCTGTGTGAAAGTAAAATATTTACTTTATAAAAATAGTCACTTTATCTCTCTAACCCCTCCCCTTGAACCAGGGAGATACAAAGTCTTTAGCATGAGGAAGCTCACTGAGCATGTCTGAGCCAGTGGCAGGGGTAAAAGCCAGAATGGAATCTAACTCCCTTTTTCTTAAGCATTTAAAGGTGCTTGGTATGGGCCCACAATTAATTAAACTGTGAAGTAATAGATATTTTAGGTAAAATAGATTTTTTTGAATTTCTGTTCAAATCTTTAGCTTTAGGGGTGCAGTTCGGGGCCAAGAATGGAGTTGAATCACACCCTAACAAACACTAGTTATAAGGATTGGATGACTATTCTTAAGTGAAATAATTTATCAGCAGTTCATCTGAAAGGTTTTTCTCCAGTCTGAAGCTGGCTTTCTGCCAGGGATCTGACATATAATCATGGGGATATCGTCTTGGAAGTTTTTTTTTATATAAAAAATACAGTCATCTGATATTCAGTATTGGTGCACACAGGGGGGCATCAGTTGACCTGCTCAGAGCAATTTGATTGGGATAATGATAACTTGCTTATCTGACAACCCTACAGAGTTCAATGAAACACATTGAACCATTTATCAGGTTTGGAGCTTGATCAGACTTGTTAGACTTGAGGGAAGCATCTGGCTTCATTCAAGAGGTAGATGCCAATGGCTGGATATAGTTTCCAGTGCTAAGTATTAACAGGTAACAGCTTTTTCCCTGGTAGTTTGAGAAATGCACAGATCAACCAAATCTACAATGACAAGTCTAATGATAAAGCTTTAGTATAAATACTGCATGGAAGGAAAGTGATCTGAATGCTGAAAACTGTGAGCTTTGCCTCTACCTGCCCAAGGAATCTGCCTGTGCTCTCTGGAACAGAAGATATTGTTCTAGACAGGCGACATGTTCTCCCCTAGGGGGCAGTGTTCATATTGGTACAAAAATGGCTAAATTAGTTTTCAAATGTACAGATGATGTGTTCTCCCCTAGGGGGCAGATTTTGCTATTGGAACAAATATTGCTTCATTAATCTTCAAATGTACAGATGACATGTTCTCCTGCAATCTAAAGCTAGGTACAGACACACAGATGCACACCTGATAGCAGAATATATGACAAATAGCCATTTTGGCCAACAATTCTTTTGTGTATGAGATTTTGGTCAGACGTAATAGATGATCTGACCTGGCGGTAAATTTCACCCTTTGTGGGGTCTTCAATGAAACATTAGATGGTCGATTGATGATATTTCAGCCGGGACAACCAGTTAAACCAGTGATCGGCTTGTTAGGTCAAAATACCCAAATGATAATAACGGTAGAGAAACAGATTGTTCAGTTACTGTATCAGGTGGAAATTGAATGAAATTAAAGGGGAAGTTCAGTGCAAATACATATACTTTTCAGAAAAAAGAGCAGAATTTTATCATCCCAATGACCTTAATCTGCCCATTCAGCACTGTGTCTGTGTATAAATAAATGCAACCAAAATATTAACTTCCTGTTTGCAGGACCCCTAATAGAGACCATTATGGTCTTGCCCTTGACCCAGCGCCTGGGTTGATTCAGTTGCTCAGTAGAGATCTGAGCATGTTTGACCCATCCAGCAGCCAATCAGTAGAAATAACTGTTAGGAACATTCCAAGGATGTGATGCATTCTGGGAAGAAGAAGGACCATTAGAACCTGAAATGTCAGCTCACTAATGTCAACAGCAGGGAACAGCAAAGGGTATGAAATCAACTGATTTTTCAAAATGGGAGAGAATATGTAAAATAACTAAGAAGGCATTACACAAACTCCCGGCCCTCTGCTTGTGAGAAAGTGCAAGCAGAGGGGCGGGACCGGCAGCCGCATCTGTGATTGGCTGAGCGGCAGCCAATCACGGAAGCGGCTGCCGGCAGCTGACTTCGGTGGAGGAAAGAGGAGAGGTAAGTAAAGTTTGGGGAGCTTTCTAAATATATAAATAGAGCGGTTGGGGCTGGGCAGGCATGGGGAATCTTATATATTAAGGCTTTTAAGCTAGGGGGAGGGAATCGGGAGAGGGAGGGAGAGGGAGGGGGAGGGAGGGGGAGAAGGGCTGCAGTACGCATGCCAAACTTCTCCCGGAGGCCAGGTAGGAGGCAGAGTCCTATATGGACTCTGCTATCCTCCTGGTGGGCAGTTTTTGGGACTTTGGGTGGGGACTACAGGAGAACCTTATGGAGCTGGGATGTGGGGTAAGGATTACACTACATTACATAATGGGGCCAGTAGTTGGGGGGATTATAGTTTTGGGGGTGGACATGCCCTTTAATTTCATGGGTCAAGTCATTAAAGCACTAAAGCAAGTCCAGCCCTCAAATTAAAAATTGTATACAGGTAAATCATCCCCCAAACCCACAAGCTGAAATATAAAATAAATGCTGTACAATATCTTGTTACCTTGGAGTTCCCTGTCCTGTATAAAAGGACATTCTATATGGTCAGTGAACTCCTCGGTGGCGTAATATCCTTATATTACACTGTAAGGGGCGCATTATCCCTAATATATATAACCATTAAAGTTTACCAAACGATTTTCTGTTGTCTATTGGTGGATCAGTCAACAAAGAACGATTGTGCGACATCTAGGAGATTTGATGAGAGCCCTAAAGGTTTATCGTTTTGAGATCTCGTAATACACTAGGATTCAAGGTTGCCAGATGTGGTATTTGTTTGTCAGGTGACAGGTCGCGTTCACCCTTGCATTATGAGTGGTACAGTTCTGTTCTAGATCATTACTCAGTTATTTACTGGGCATTTTTATTAGTGGGTTGTTTACCAATAAAACCGGGAGTTTATAAAGTCTTGGGATACTATAATCTACAGCAGGGAGCAGCATACATGAACACAGCCACATACAAACAGGATGATCGTAGCTGTCAATAGACTGTACTTGGCATAACTAGGAATCACTGGGCCCCCCAGCAAAACTAAAATGGGGCCCCTATCCGTGCTTCATACACAGTGGTTTTCTGGGAGGTGGCTATACCTGTCATAAGAAAAATAAGAAGATGGGGCCCCTTGGTCCCTGGTCCGCCCTGCGACTGCTCCCTCTGCTACCCTGGTAGTTATGCCCCAGGAACTTGGCCACATTTTGGGGCCACTTCTTCATAGATTTCTTAGCATTGTAATGTTCTATGGAAAGTGAAAGACGTAGCTTGACATTGTAAATACGGAATATAATAGATGACCTAATAACCCAGAAATGGAGGGAGATTACAGTGTAGCCGTGGATTTCTGTATACAAGATAATGATGTGGCTGAACCAGCATTTCACCACTTGGTCTCTGCCAATTCTCTGTGTCTGCAGATAGTGGAACGTCATAACAGAGATTATCCAAATCTTCCTCTCATACTTCCAATGTTACATCAGATTTCCAATGGTGGGATATGTTCTAACATTCACTTCTATCTATTAACAATCCTCAGCTGGGAAATATCAGGAGACTGGCAAAGACGTGCGATTTTGAAGGCGACCAGTGACGACCGAATGGCTGTAGCGCATGATAATCGTACGTGTTGGCTCGGGCAGGCATCATTCGTTGATCTGCCGGCCATACACGCAGTATACAGTACCTAGATAAACATTGCCCCTCTTTTTTTAAAGGTTTATAAAATACTTTTATTGCTACTTTTACAGCATTATAAACAAAGAACTAAATATTAAATGTAAACAAGTCTTAATGGATTCAATTATAGCAGCGTCTATACTCAGCATTGCAGAGAATTTGTCATGGGGATCGTGACGGGAAGTGCTGGCCATATATGGTTCAATTTTTTGGGGCAGATTCAATCACTTCCATTAAGTCACTTAAACTGATTAGATGGCTCCTCTGCCAATCCATGTGTCATGTTTTACCATAAGGACAAGTTGTACATTTTATCCTGATCATGTCTTATCCAAAACACTCTATGTAGCAAAGGACAATTCAATACAGACAATGCAGCCGTTAGGCTAGGTACACACAAGCAGATATTTCTTTATCAGGAAACATAAGTGTGGCTTGTGGTAGGTATGGTGTGCTGACTTACACAGACTGGTGAACTGGAGGGCTGTCTTAACACTGATTGGTGAACTGGAGGGCTGTCTTAACACTGATTGGTGGACTGGTGCTGAAATGAAGTATTGCGGGAAGGAGGATTTTTTTTAACTGCCACCTTGTATGTGTTTTGCAAGGTGTGCCGTAAGCAAATGTTTCAGTTTGCTTCATGGTAGGGACACCCCTGCTTAGATGGACAGCGCGATTGCCTGCATCTTTTGCTACTTTTGCCACGACCGACACTAATTCAGCCAGGCCATCCGGTCCATTTTGGCTACCAGTTGGCCCAGCCAAATTCTTTGTCTGTGTGCACCAGCCATCAGTTTTATTTACCCCTGGTTATATAATCAGAGGATGCACATACAGTGTTATTAAGATTATCAGTCCAATTAGACAATGTTAAGGATACATTTTATTTGTCTTTCCAATATATCATTGTTTGTCATTGCTTTCAATGGTTTGCAATGTATTGTGTTGATGATGGTTAAAGCTGTCCAGTGGAATTAGTTTGTGTATTACATTAAACATCTGGTCTCTGGTTTTGATTGTTTAAATATCTTTAAATTGATGTAGACCCAGCGGGTGGGGTGGGGTGGTGATGGTGGGGGGGGGTAACACTTGCTCATGTTTCATTCCAGCAGGAGATGATGTCTCTTCACTCTCTAAAGTGCTCGGATCTGGAATATTTGGTTCCCAAGTGCTGCCTGTAAAACAATGTCTAGATCTTGTCTTGTGAAACAAAATGGGTTAAATAAATAGAAGGGCAGTAGGCCCCCCTTTCAGCCTGGTGTAGTATAAAAAGGGGAGGGTACATCCTTACAGACTGGGTGTAGTGTATATGAGGCGGTAGCACCCAACAGACTGGTGTAAGTATAGGGGAGGACACCCTTACGACTGGTTGAGTATAGGGAGGAACACCTACCGCCTGGTTGTAGTATAGGAGGGACACCTTACAGACGGTTAGTATAGGGAGGAACACCTTAACACCTGGTGTAGTATAGGGAGGACACCCTTACAGACTGGTGTATTAGGGAGGACATCCTTACAGACTGGTGTAGTATAGGGAGGACAGCCTTACAGACTGGTGTAGTATAGGGAGGACACCCTTACAGCCTGGTGTAGTATAGGGAGGACACCCTTACAGACTGGTGTAGTATAGGGAGAACACCCTTACAGCCTGGTGTAGTATAGGGAGGACATCCTTACAGACTGGTGTAGTATAGGGAGGACACCCTTACAGACTGGTGTAGTATAGGGAGGACACCCTTACAGCCTGGTGTAGTATAGGGAGGACACCCTTACAGACTGGTGTAGTATAGGGAGGACACCCTTACAGCCTGGTGTAGTATAGGGAGGACACCCTTACAGACTGGTGTAGTATAGGGAGGACACCCTTACAGCCTGGTGTAGTATAGGGAGGACACCCTTACAGACAGGTATAGTATAGGGAGGACACCCTTACAGCCTGGTGTAGTATAGGGAGGACACCCTTACAGCCTGGTGTAGTATAGGGAGGACACTATCTATACTAACTGCGTCTTAGCCAATCACAGACCCGGCTGCCAGTCTGGCCCCTGCTTAACTTCTGCAAAGAGGGGGCAGGATCAGAGACGTCGCGGGACAAAATGCTCTGTAAAATAATAATCTGAGCATATTTTAAAAGAAATATTACGGCGGTTGGGGGTGGGCAGCTGGTACCTACCTTTCATGAAGAAATTATTTTCAGGGTGGACATGCCCTTTAAAGGGTAAGCATTGAAGGGGTACGCCCTTCCCTTTTTTAAGAACCCAGGGTAAGAACCTAAAACACTAGATTCCCATCCATGGAATTACCTAGACTGGCAAAGCCGCAAAGATAAAGTTGGGCTCCCTGGTCCGCTTCACCAGGCCTGCCCAGGAGCTGCAACTTCACCTATTAACAATACCCAATTTAACATAAACTCTTATGTTGGGCCCTAACCCTGGGTACTTTAAAAGGAATGGGATGAGTCTGAAGTTTTAGTTTCCCTTTAATTTCACTCCTGTCGACGAGATATAAAAATCCTTATATTTAATCTCTATTGGTTTGGTCCAGCCCTGACCTTTATGGTACACCCCTATACTTACCACGTAAGGAAAGGGTTAATTAAAGGTACAGCAGGTTGTGTATTTATAATGAACCCTGTAGCACCATATGAGGGACAGGACAGCTGGAGGCCCATGGCTAAGCATATTGATAGATTCTCTGTCAGCAGATGTATATAAATATCTGTGAACTGAAAAAAATGACCTGACCCCTTCCCCCTTTGAAATATTAACTTCTATTAGTCCCTGTTAGTAATCGCGTTTGGTGTGACAGGTCACATTCGCTAATTCACTTAGCAGGGGACTCCAGACTTGTCACTTTAACAGATTTAATCGAACAAACGAGAAATGATCAAGGATTATAAACAGGGAATCTGAAATAATAACCAATCATATAACTGTAACGCTTCTCCATTAATTAAAGGGTAAATAGCGCTGAAGTAAAAGTGTATGTTTGTGGGAACACGCATTCTGGCAACATTTTCTACCCACGGGGCCATTAATAGACATGGGGTTTATTTGCCCTCTATATGATCTATTAGGAGTGTCCCTTTACATGTTTTAATGTGGCTAAAATCGCAATCTCCTATTAAGTATGGAGATCCTCAATATTTCTTAAAGGGCATGTCAACCTCCAAAACTAAAATTTAACCCCTTACTGGCCACATTAAGAAGTTTAAAACAAGCCTTACCTTACATTTCTGCTCAAAATGGTTCTCTGCTGTGCCCGTCCAAGTCCAGGAAACTACTGTGTAGGAGCAGTGTGACTCATTGCTGGGCCTGAGTCGCCTCAACCTCGTCAAGTTTGAGGCATGACTCAGTGCAGCCCTCCCCCCCCCTCCTCTCCCTCCCGTTTTTCTCTCCCTCCCCCTACCATTAAAAACATTTGGGTATGTGGTAGGACATGCTCCCCCAGCCCCAACCGCATTAATATTATTGTTAGAAAGTCCCCCAATCTTTACTTACCTTCCCTCTCTCCTCCGCTGCTCAGAACCCCTGGCAGCCGCGACTGTGATTGGCTGCCTCTCAGCCAATCACGGACGCAGCTGCCGGGCCCGCCCCCTGCTTGCAATTCCATGCAAGCAGAGGGCCAGTACAGTGCGGTGGAGGAGAGAGGGAAGGTAAGTAAGTATCAGGGGACTTTCTAACAATAATATTAATGCGGTTGGGGCTGGGGGAGCATGCCCTACCGCATATCAAAAGTTTATAAAAGGGGTTGACATGCCCTTTAACACACCCCACGCTTACCTAATGAGACCCAGTGAGTAGGAAATCTCGTGGGGGAAAATTCCAGAGGCCATAACACAGGAGGAGAAATACGGTAACTTTGAAGCAAAAAAGGTAGACTCGGGGGGGGGGGGGAGAGAACAAAAAATAATTAGCCAACATTACTTTTAAAGACACAACTTTCTACTAAACTAAAGTTGTTTTTACAGTTTACTTTTCCTTTAAGGAAACCCTATATGAAAAGCCCTAACTAATTACCATGGCCACCAGATATAAGAAATCCAATTAAAAGGCCATGTTGGTGGTGCTACTATCGCTTGGAGGTCTGTCTTCCTGCAGAACAACTAAATTCCATTCATTAGAGGAACCGCGGGAGCTCTCCAAGCAGACAACACTATGTTCCAATACATTAGCAGATTTCAATGGCGATTGTTTTATCCCAAACCAAAAAAGGTCACCCATTCCATTCATTAAAACACCCACTTCATCCTGATACATTAACACAGACGTGTAGCATTCCCATGACTGTATGGCAGATAGGAAAATAGAAGGGTCTATCGTGTGTCAAGTCAAGTGCCCTTATCACATTGTTCCAGACACTACAGGCACCAGATCTGACAATCCCATTCATAAAATAAACACAAACTCAACATTCTACTCCCCAGGAGATACAATACTTACACACTACATGACATGTTTCAATTTGTACGTTGTATATACCTGGTTCTGGCAGACGATGAAGCGCCTCTTTTGTTGCCGCTACAAGATACAATCATGACTTCATAGTTAATTTTACACAATTAATCAAAATGTTGAATAATGAGGTTTACCCCCAAATAATTTAATATGTCTGAGAAGGGTAAATTTGTTTTTGGGAACTTCTGTGGTTCAGACACTGTTTTATGGTTATTCACTATAAGGTACCGTTGTTTATGTTAACATTTTATTAATGGCCATAGGGTGTTTTGTTCTTCATTTAAATGCATTGTCATAAGATTTATTATCATAACTACAGTAATGTGTTTATTATAACTACAGTAATGTGTTTATTATCATAACTACAGTAATGTGTTTTTTATCATAACTACAGTAATGTGTTTATTATCATAACTACAGTAATGTGTTTATTATCATAACTACAGTAATGTGTTTATTATCCTAACTACAGTAATGTGTTTATTACCATAACTACAGTAATGTGTTTATTACCATAACTACAGTAATGTGTTTATTACCATAACTAACAGTAATGTGTTATTACCATAAACTACAGTAATGTGTTTATTATCATAAATACAGTAATGTGTTTTTTACCATAACTACAGTAAGTGTTATTATCATAACTACAGTAATGTGTTTATTATCACTAACTAACAGTAATGTGTTTATACCATACTACAGTAATGTGTATTACCCTAAACTACGTAATGTGTTTATTATATAACTACAGTAATGTGTTATTACCATAATACGTAATGTATTATCATAACTAAGTAATGTGTTTATTACCATAACTACAGAAGGTGTTTATTCCAATAAAACACAGTAAGGGTTTATTCAATAACTACAGTAAGGGTTTTACCATAACTACAGTAATGGTTTATACCATAACTACAGTAATGGTTTATTACCATAACTACAGTAATGGGTTTATTACCATAACAAGTATAGGTTTATTATCATAACTACAGTAATGTGTTTATTACCATAACTACAGTAATGTGTTTATTATTATAACTACAGTAATGTGTTTATTACATAACTACAGTAAGTGTTTATTAGCATAACTACAGAATGTGTTTATACCATAACTACAGTAATGTGTTTATCATACCAACTACAGTAATTGTGTTTATTAATGTAACTACAGTAATGTGTATAATCAGTGTTATTAACGTAACTACAGTAATGTGTTTTTTATTACAGTAACTACAGTATGGTTTATTATTATAACTACAGTAATGGTTTATACCATAACACAGTAATGTGTTTATTATCACAACTACAGTAATGTGTTTATTATCATAACTACAGTAATGTGTTATTACCGTAACTACAGTAATGTGTGTATTATTCGTAACTACAGTAATTTTTATTACCCTAATACAGTAATGTGTGTATTGCCGTAACTACAGTAATGTGTTTATTATTATAACTACAGTAATGTGTGTTATTACCATAACTACAGTAATGTGTTTATTACCAAAACACAGTAATGTGTTTATTACATAACTCAGTAATGGTTTATACATAACTAAGTAATGGTTATTATTTTAACTACAGTAAGTGTTATTACCTAACTACAGTAAGTGGTATTACCTAACTACAGTATGTGTGTATTTATTATAACTACAGTAATGTGTTTATTACCGTAACTACAGTAATGTGTTTATTACCATAACTACAGTAATGTGTTTATTACCGTAACTACTAGATGTGTTTATATCGTAACACAGTAATGTGTTATTATATAACTACAGTAATGTGTTTATTACTAACTACAGTAATGTGTTTATTACCGTAACTACAGTAATGTGTTTATTATAAACTAAGTAATGTGTTTTATTACCTAACTACAGTAAGGGTATACCATAAATACAGTAATGTGTTATTATAACTACAGTAATGTGTTTATTACCATAACTACAGTAATGTGTTTATTATCATAACTACAGTAATGTGTTTATTATCAAAAACTACAGTAATGTGTTTATTATCAAACTACAGTAATGTGTTTATTATACAAACTACAGTAATGTGTTTATTATCGTAACACAGTAATTAATGCGTTTATTACCCAACTACAGTAATGTGGTTTATTACCCTAACTACAGTAATGTGTTTATTACCGTAACTACAGTAATGTGTTATTATCATAACTACATTAATGTGGTTATTATTAAAAACTACAGTAATGTGTTTATTATGTAACTACAGTAATGCGTTTATACCCCAACTACAGTAATGTGTTATTACCCTAACACAGTAATGTGTTATTACGTAACTACAGTATTGTGTTTATTATAACTACAGTAATGTGTTTATTACCAAACTACAGTAATGTGTTATTATCACAATAAGTATTATTACATAACTACAGTAATGGGTTTATACCGTAACTACAGTAATGTGTTTTATTCTAACTACAGTAATTGGTTTATTACCTAACTACAGTAATGTGTTTCCGTAACTACAGTAATGTGTTTATTATTATAAACTACAGTAATGTGTTTATACCATAACTACAGTAATGTGTTTATTACATAACTACAGTAATGTGTTTATTATCATAACTACAGTAATGTGTTTATTACCCTAACTAAAAGTAATGTGTTTTATTATTTTAACTACAGTATGTGTTTATTACCCTAAACACAGTAATGTGTGTATTACCAAACTACAGTAATGTGTTATTATTATAAATACAGTAATGTGTTATTACCTAACTACAGTAATGTGTTGTTACATAACTACAGTAAGTGTTTATTACCGTAACTACAGTAAGTGTTTATATGTAAATATCGTAGTGTTTATATCGTAAACTACAGTAAGGTGTTTATTACCGAACTACAGTAATGTGTTTATTACGTAACTACAGTAATGTGTTATATTATAAACTACAGTAATGTGTTTATTACCATAACTACAGTAATGTGTTTATTACCATAACTACAGTAATGGTTTATTATTATAACTACAGTAATGTGTTATTACCATAACTACAGTAATGTGTTATTATCAAACTAAGTAAGTGTTTATTATCAAAACTACAGTAATGTGTTATTATATAACTTACAGTAATGTGTTTATTATTAAAACTACAGTAATGTGTTTATTACTAACTACAGTAATGCGTTTATTACCAAATACCCGTAATGTGTTTATTACCTAACTACAGTAATGTGTTATTACCGTAACGACAGAATGTGTTTATTATCATAACTACAGTAATGTGTTTAATATAAAAAACTACAGTAATGTTGTTATTATCGTAACTACAGTAATGGTTTATTACCAACTACAGTAATGTGTTATACCCTAACTAGTAATGTGTTTATTACCGTAACTACAGTATTGTGTTTATTACAAACTACGTAATGGTTATACCAAACTACAGTAAGTGTATATATCATAACTACAGTAATGTGTTATTATCATAACTACAGTAATGCGTTTATTACCATAACTACAGTATGGTGTTATTACCATAACTACAGTAATGCGTTTATTACCTAAATACAGTAATGTGTTTATTACCATAACTACAGTATGTGTTTATTACCATAACTACAGTAATGTGTTTATTACCATAAACTACAGTAATGTGTTTATTATCAAAACTACAGTAATGTGTTTATTATATAAAATACAGTAATTGTGTTATTACAGAAATACAGTAATGTGTTATTATTGTAACACAGTAATGTTATTACCTAACTACAGTAATGTGTGTTTTACCTAACTACAGTAAGTGTTTATTTACCATACTACAGTAATGTGTTTATCCTAATACAGTAGTGTTATACCAAATACAGTAATGTGTTTATATCATAACTACAGTAATGGCTTTATTACATAACTACAGTATTGTGTTTATTACCATAAGTACAGTAATGTGTTTATAATTACAGTAATGTGTTTATTACCATAACTACAGTAATGTGTTTATAACTACAGTAATGTGTTTATTACCATAACTACAGTAATGTGTTTATTACCATAACTAAAGTAATGTGTTTTATTATTATAACTACAGTAATGTGTTTATTATCATAGCTACAGTAATGTGTTATTATCGTAACTACAGTAATGTGTTTATTACGTAACTACAGTAATGTGTTTATTACTAAACTACAGTAATGTGTTTATTACCATAACTACAGTAATGTGTTTATTATCATAATACAGTAATGTGTTATTACCATAACTACAGTAATGTGTTTATTACCATAACTAAAATGTGTGTTTTATTATAACTACAGTAATGTGTTTATTACCATAACTACAGTATTGTGTTATTACCATAACTACAGTAATGTGTTTATATCAAAACTACAGTAATGTGTTTATTACCATAACTACAGTATTGTGTTTATTACCTAACTACAGTAAGGTGTTATTATCAAAAATACACGTAAGTGTTTATTACCATAATTACAGTAATGTGTTTTATCGTAACTACATAAGTGTTTTACAACTACAGTAATGTGTTTATTAACCAAACTACAGTAATGTGTTTATTACATAACTACAGTAATGGTTTATTACCATAATATATTATGTTACAAAACTACAGTAATGTGTTATTACCATAACTACAGTATTGTGTTTATTACCATAAACTACAGTAATGTGTTTTTATCAAACTACAGTAATTGTGTTTATTATCAAAACTACAGTAATGTGTATTACCATAAACTACAGTAATGTGTTTATTACCAATTACAGTAATGTGTTTATTATCAGTAAAACTACAGTAATGTGTTTATTACCCTAACTACAGTAATGTGTTTATTACCATAACTACAGTAATGTGTTTATTACATAACTAAGTAATGGTTATACCCAACTACAGTAAGGTTTATTACCATAACTACAGTAATGTGTTATTACCATAACTACAATAATGTGTTTATTACCATAACTACAGTATTGTGTTTATTACCATAACTACAGTAATGTGTTTATTACCATAACTACAGTAATGTGTATATTATCATAACTACAGTAATGTGTTTATTATCATAACTACAGTAATGCGTTTATTACCATAACTACAGTATTGCGTTTATTACCATAACTACAGTAATGCGTTTATTACCATAATAAGTAAGCGTTTATTACTAAATACAGTATTGCATTTATTACCATAACTACAGTAATGCGTTTATTATCATAACTACAGTAATGTGTTTATTATCAAAACTACAGTAATGGGTTTATTATCATAACTACAGCAATGTGTTTATTACCATAATTACAGTAATGTGTTTATTATCGTAACTACAGTAATGTGTTTATTACCCTAACTACAGTAATGGCTTTATTACCATAACTACAGTAATGTGTTTATTACCATAACTACACTAATGGTGTTATTACCATATACTCACAGTAAGTTATATCAAAACTACAGTAATGTGTTTATTATCTAACTACAGTAAGTGTTTATTCCATAACTACAGTAATGTGTTTATTACATAACTACAGTAATGTGTTTATATCATAACTACAGTAATGGTTTATTACCCTAAAACTACAGTAATGTGTTTATTACCATAACTACAGTAATGTGTTTATTACCATAACTACAGTAATGTTGTTTTATATAAACTAAGTAATGGGTTATTATCATAACTACAGTAATGTGTTATAACCATAAACTAAAGTAATGGTTTTTTTTATTATTATAACACGTAATGTGTTTATTACCATAACTACAGTATTGTGTTTATTACCATAACTACAGGTAATGTGGTTATTACCATAACTACAGTAATGTGTTTATTCATAACTACAGTATTGTTGTTATTACCATAACTACAGTAATGGTTTATTATCAAAACTACAGTAATGTGTTTATTACCATAACTACAGTATTGTGTTTATTACCATAACTACAGTAATGTGTTATTATCAAAACTACAGTAATGTGTTATTACCATAATTACAGTAATGTGTTTATTATCGTAACACAGTAATGTGTTATACCCTAACTACAGTAATGTGTTTATTACCATAAACTACAGTAATGTGTTTATATCATAACTACAGTAATGCGTTTTTACCATAACTACAGTATTGTGTTATTACCATAACTACAGTAATGTGTTTATTACATAACTACAGTAATTGTGTTTATTACCATAACTACAGTAATGTGTTTATTATCATAACTACAGTGAATGTGGTTATATCAAAAACTACAGTAATGTGTTTATTATCATAACTACAGTAATGTTTTATTACCATAATACAGTAATGTGTTATTATCCACTACAGTAATGTGTTATTACCCAACTACAGTAATGTTTTATTACCATAACTACAGTAATGTGTTTATTTACATAACTACAAAGTAATGGTATTATCATAACTACAGTAATGTGTTTATTACCATAAATACAGTAATGTGTTTATACCATAACTACAGTAAGTGGTTATTACCATAATCCAATTAATGTGTTTATTCCATAAAATACAGTATGTGGTTTAATCACTACGTAATGTTTTATTACCCTAACTACAATAAGGTGGTTATTACCATAAACAGTAATGGTGTTATATCATAACTACAGTAATGTGTTTATTACCATAACTACAGTAATGTGTTATTACCATAACTACAGTAATGTGTTTATAACCATAACTACAGTAATGTGTTTATACCATAACTACAGTAATGTGTTATTATCATAAACTACAGTAATGTGTTTATTACCATAACACGTAATGTGTTATTATCATAACTACAGTAATGGTTTATTATCATAACTACAGTAATTGTTTCATTACCTAAACTACAGTAATGTGTTTATTATTATAACTACACGTAAGTATGTTTATTATCTAACTACAGTAATGTGTTAAGTACCATAACTACAGTAATGTGTTTATAACCATAACTACAGTAATGTGTTTATTACCATAACTACAGTAATGTGTTTATTATCATAACTACAGTAATGTGTTTATTATCATAACTACAGTAATGTGTTTATTATCATAACTACAGTAATGTGTTTATTATCATAACTACAGTAATGTGTTTATTATCATAACTACAGTAATGTGTTTATTACCATAACTACAGTAATGTGTTTATTATCATAACTACAGTAATGTGTTTATTATCATAACTACAGTAATTTATTATAACATGCCCTGTTTGGATATGTTTTTGCTTTGTCCCTAAATTATGCCAAAAGTTGGTTAGCACTGATCCCTTGCAGCACTGAAGTCCTGAGTTCGAATCCACCCTTGGACGCATCTGCAAGGAGTTTGTATGTTCTCCTCGTGCTTACGTGGGTTTCTTCAGGTACTCCAGTTTCCCCCACAAACACAAAGACACGATGATAGGTTGTATGTGTAAATAAAGTAATTAGATTGTAAGCTCTTCGTGGCAGGGCCTGATGTGAATTGAGTAAATAATTGTAAAGTGCTGCTTAATACGATAAGATAAAACTGTATCTTTGTGATATAATTTACACTGGTGTTTATGCTCCTTTATGCCACTTTGATGACAATTTCATCAGAAAATTCCTAAACTCTTTATAGATTTCTTCTACTTTATAAACTTTCCCCGTAGCCTTTAGTAAAATAACAGATTGTCCTTTGAATAATGTTTACACCATGTCCATGCTCACACACATGTTCCAGCTCCTGTATGGGAACACAAGGCTTGTGCCAGCAAAGTGTAGGATGTTATACCCCCTAGGTTACTATGAAACCTATGGTTTTAATCTTCCTTGGCACTCTAGTTAATACTGCGGTAATGTCTGCAATTACAGTGGTTAAAACAAAATTATAGGCTTCAGGTTCTAAATGACTGTGGTTTGCAGTTCTAATCTTTCTGATGTACAGTTATCCAGTAACCATGAATAAAGCTTTCCTGCAGCATTAAATACCTTGTCAATCTTGCTTGGTTGTTTTATCTTTAGACCACGGTATTGGTTGTTACCGATACAGGGGATTCGTCATGGGTGCACCACTATTTCATGACTTGGTTTGAGCTACATTCTATCACATACAGGGGATATTTTCCTGTCCTGGGAGCTTGATTTCTGCAGATGCAGTTGGTCACATCTCTGTGTAGTTCTCCAACCAATATCAACCAATGAGACTTGACATTCTTTACATTGACAGCATCAGGCCATTAGCAGAGAAAGAGAAAACTTTTAATTGGACTTTGACTGCTGGTGGCATTGACAGTTGCTGCAGCGGAAAGTTTGCCATGACCGATTATTTGATCCATAGGAGACTACACGATCCGATCGCCCATTTGTCTGATCCTGGTGACCCCCAGTGCCTAAAAGACCTACCTACAGATTTTTCACCCCACCGACCAATATATAGAAATATAAAAAAATCTGCTTGTGTGGACCCAGCCTTACAGCTCTGGTTCTCTATTCTGTACAGTAGTAACATTAATTACCGCCCCATTAACTACCATGTGAACGGTCACAGTTAACTGGAAATGGGGCAGTGAGACAGACCCCCAGGGTCCGGACTGTCCTGCTGGACTCAGTACTGTTGGCAAGTTTGCTTTTTGATAACTGACTGTGATTCGTTTTTGCGTTAATCCATTGAATGTAATATAAATAAATGAGGTTACCTGCACAGCTCATGCCAGCGGGATAGAAAAAACCACAGACAACAATAATGTTTGTTATTTCAGAGGTTAGAAGATGTTCGCCCCTTTAATCTAAATAAACCCTTCTCAAATTATAGACTACAAGGTGATTAGACAAAATCCCCTTGGCAGTTGGAACGACTGAAGACAGACGATCTAATGACAAATAGGATCACGTTGTTTCAATAAGAGGCAGATATGTTTATGGTCTGTGTGCGTATTACCAAAACATCTGTGCAATTGGAGTAGGATCCAGGGAGGTAATTATGTCATTACGTTTCAGGAACCAGTTAAGGCCGCAGGCAGTGCAGAGAGGTCGCTGCCTTTATGGGGAGTTGTGGATATAAACTGATCGCGGGTGTTTCGGGGTTTTCTTCTAATTGACCAGATAACCCGGCCGTGGAGAAATTAAAGTTATTTTTGGGATCTCAGTAATGTAGATTTCAATAAACAGACAGCAAAATAGACAAACTAAGGCGGCAACGCTATATTGGCCATTTTGGGGGCGAATTAGTGCACAACTAGTGCAAAAGTGTACTATCTTTTAAACGTTTTGGCAATAGCGTGGCATAGCCTATGTAGATAAGCGCAATCATTTCCAGGACAATGTAGGCCCAGTCAAAAGAAGTAGAAGGAAAGAAAAGAACACGAATACCAACAGTGAAGGAGAAAAGCAAGACAGGAGGAAGAACATGGTCATCCCATATGTAGCAGGGGTCTCCGAGAAATTAAGAAGAATTTTCAAAAAACATCGTATCCCTGTCTGCTTTAAACCGAACAACACACTGAGGCAGCAATTGGTACATCCGACAGACCCAATACCGAAACACAAGAAAAGCGACATCATATATGCAGTGCAGTGCAGTGAAGAATGCTCTGATTTGTATGTGGGGGAGACCAAACAGCAACTGCATCAACGTATGGCCCAGCACAGAAGAGCCAATTCCTCGGGTCAGGACTCAGCCGTGTATCTGCATCTTAAGGATAAAGGACATACCTTAGAAGATTGTAATGTTAACATATTGGCAAAGGAATGTGACTGGTTCAAGAGAGGTGTTAAGGAGGCCATTTATGTGAACCAAGCCTAAATAGAGGTGGGGGGTTCGACACCAACTGTCTGCCATGTACAATGCTGTTTTGACACCTTACTCTGGGCGTTCCTATAACACCTCTTAGCCACTATCCAATCACACCCTTAACACTTGGCTGTGATATGCTAATTGGGATTTTCCAGGGTACATAATTGCCACAGATTCTTGTACAAGTCATTCTGAATTGAGAGATCCAGTCGGATGACTAGCGAAACGTCTTCAAGAACTACATTTCAAGTCCAGTTGATCTAATTGAATACAACAGATATAACTGTCCATAAGATAATCCTGGCCAGTGACCGCTCATCTCCATCTGGATGTTCTAATCTAATTTCTCTGGCAACAGATCACAAGTTAAACCTACGCAAACAACCCCCCAAATCCTTCCTTCATCTTGGTTCTCCCTGAGTCATCTACTTCTGTTTCCTCTTGGCTGGAGTCAGGATGCTGGAGTTGGCAGGAAGGCGCTAAAATTAACTTTACCAGTAGACGTTCGCCCTTTCTCCTGAGCTTTTGTTTGTTTTTGTTTTCCAAGGCTGGTTGCCATTTTGTTTGATAACCTTAAGATGTGACCACCTCCTACCCCAAGGGTTATCATTTCTATGGGGGAAGAACAATAAAGTATCATCCTTGGTTAATGTCACATACAGAGATATCATAATCTTGTTTCCCAAGTCCCTGAGATCCCAATGATATTATTAGAGCAGAGAAAGGCTAAACAAACAGTGATTCCATTACAATTTGAGGACTTAGGTCTGTTCTTCAGGCCACCGTCCTTATGATATTAATAAAATGCCATTTGATAACTTTAGAATAAAATCTGATTGGATAATCATTTGAAGCAGGGCTCGGAAATACCTGGATGCCTCTCAAGCAAAATGCTTATGACATTAGTGCCTCCATACTGTATAATGTCACTGAGCATGTACTGTATATAATGTCTAATTCTCCCACCAATCTCATGAGTCTAGCACAGTTGGTGAAAGGCACCTTGACCAATTGATGTAGCACAACCTAATGTGTATGTTACTATGGTACTTAATGGGGATAAAAATGGTGTAATGTCCAAGCAAAGATTAAATTAATAATAGTATTGTATAGTATAGTATAGTATTTGAGATTGAATAAAGACATAGACGCATCCAGTCCAACCTATTCAGCAATAGTCTGCCATAGGAAGGCAAGTCTCCCCCCACAGAATTATGAAGGGGGAAATTCCTTCCTGACTCCAATCGGAAATATCCCTGGATCAACTTTATCAATACCAGTAACATGCAACATTCTTTGTTTTCAAAAACTAATTTGGCTATTTTTTTTAAACAGGTTATAAAATCAGCTTTCGCCCAGCTAGTGTCAGTAGAGTAGTGATGATACTTGTCTACCATAATTTGCAAGTTGTCTCCAAAAAAAAAAACCATGCACAATTTGTACCAGCCATCATGTTCATTGTATTTCTGCTAATCACCCACAATTCCTTTGGAATCATTTCTCAGCAAGGTCTTGAAAATGTTTTGTTTCCAATACAAACACATGACCACACTGTAGACTGTATTGTTTTTTGCAATATCTTAGCTCTTAGTCATTAAAGTTTCTTTCCTCTGTTACAACACTTTCTGTTAAATCCCATGGCAACTTTAAGCAATTTAGCAACAGTCCCCTTGACTTCTGCTTTAATTGTTCAGAGATATTGAGCAAGGTCTCTTCTTGGTAAACCAACACTTCATTCTCCTCAGGTCCCATGTAAATGGTGGGAGAGATATGGTCAATGGATTTCGAGGGCTTGCAAAACCTCTACAAATAATTTAAAAACAGGAAATATGTTTGTCCATATGGGTTCCAACGTTAAAGGACAACTCCACCCTCATAAGAACATCTTTTAGAAAGAATGGCCTCTTTAAAATATGTTGATATATCATAGTTTGTCCTATAAATTCATTACTGTATGTCTGCTATGCTTCTGGATGCCTCATGGAAACGGAGCAATTTAGAAACCTGTACTGAGCATGTACTGAGCCTGGGCATGCTCAGAAGTGGCATCTAGGGGATTAACATTCAGTCATTAGCTGTGATGTCAACTGTCAAATCCATATCTGACAGTTGCTAACTGGAAGAACCAGGAAGCAGAAACAGGGGCAACAGGATTTCAGGTTAGACTTATATATTTCAGATTTCAAACTATTACCATTTAGGGTTTTGGGGGGTGATTTACCTGTATGTAAGTTTTCATTTTGGGGCTGGACTTGCCCTTTAAAGTTTTCCATGTATCCAATTTGTCTAATACTCTCCTCACCTACAAATTAAACAAAGTAGGGAGAGAGTTGGCGATGCCAAACATCTCTTTATAGAGATTCATTTCCAAGCTGTCTGTATCTGTGGTATTCTGTTAGATTAACTGGTTTAGTTCTTGAAGATGTTCCGTAATGTCCCCAATTCTCTCCATTGGGTCACCCTCTGCAGAATACTTCTCACTAAGAATTGGTTTACAATATTATTCTGCATGACTGGAAGACACTCTTGGATCTAAGAGGAAGTCATCTGGAACCCTGCAAATTGGAGATCTTCCTTGTTCTGGGAATGTGTATCAAACAAACCGGAAACTTTAAATAAAGGGGGTAACAATATATCGTTTTTCTACCAATAATATGGCAACATCTTTGTATACCAAAGTAGACAAACACAAGGATGTCACATTCAGTATTTATTTTTTTTAAGTCCTTTGGGCTGTAGTGGGCAGTATCGATTTATGCTGTGGCTGCAAAGAGATATCACCATTGGAAAAACCATCGCCAGTATTGGAAGTTTTTCCGATCGTAATAAAGTTTGGTTATCGGACTTTGACGGACTCCTAATAAATACAGCTCATAAAGCCTTATTATTGCACCGTATCTTTATTTTAGTTTTCTTTTAAAGGTGCGGGTTTCCATATTGCAGAATTTATATATATATAAATATGTATTCTAGCACCTGGAAAAAACAGAGTAAACAAAAGGCAAAATAAAGCTTTGTACAGATGTTAGATAATTGTCTTTGGAACAAGACAATTAACTAAAAATTTCTCTACAGACAGGCCACTTGGCATTGACCGAGCAGCCTGCTCTGTTTTGATGTAGAGGGGAGGGTGGGGGAGCAATCTGTAGAACTCCCACAGTGGGAAAACTAGATCACTCCAAGGAATCTTTATATGATCCAGCTGGACGGTTTACAATAAATGTGTAGACGTTAGATTGTCGGGCAAAATGGTAGTTCGTGACCATCTTTGGCATTAGCTAATAACGTGCAATAAAGGCAGAGATACAGGGGTCAAATTTTTTTTAGTCCTTCAGATTGATATATCAAATGGCCTAAAAATGTAACCAAAAATTGATTGTTCCACAATATCTGTATTATAAAGTAGAGTTGATCCAGAGAAATTTCCGATTGCCACTTGGAGTCAAGAAGGATTTTTTTTAACCCTTCATAAATTTGGTGGGTTTTTTGCCTTCCTCTGGATCAACAGTTAGCCAGGAAATGAGGATATTGCTAGATGGGTTGGACTAGATGGACGTACTATCTCAAGAAATGTCACATGGTGGGGAAGTTCGATTAAAACTTCATGGTTTTTTATCAGGAAATATCGATTGGACAGACCATTCTTGCAGCCATCTCGTGGTGTATGGGCAGTGAAGGGAATAGCTCCCTATCATTGCTCCTTATCGCTGCTGTATTGTGTGTTACATAAACATAAAGTATTATCACAATGCTGATAAGTCTGAATGTCAAGGTCACCTGGTGTTTAATGTAAAACTATTGCTACAAAGGAAATAGTTCCGTACGGGGAAGGGGATTGAGCAATGTAAAACATGGCACTTAAAATTCCTCTGCAAAAATAAACACTATTTGTTTTTATAGAACTTGTTGCATAGTTCATGATGTCATTGTCCTATAACGCTTGGTAATAATAGACGTCAGCTAAGCCTCTTACACACGCTAGATAATTGTGGTGTGTCTGTGGTGGCGATTAACCATGTGTATGGGCTCTACCGGCATTGTTTGTACCTGTACCACTGGCGGGGTCCCAGTTGCTCCCCCAGACCCTCTCTTTGCTATTGATCATCAGCAGGTCTGTAAATCTACCTACACACACTAGCAATAAAGCCGACACCGTCAGACAGAGCTTTGCCGGCAGTGTGTGTACCTAGCTTAAGGGGATTATTAGACAATATGTCATTGCAACAGTCGCCTAATAATCATTACGTGTGCCAACTGAAACACCATTCATCTGTTACTGTCAAGGGACAAGTTCTGATTGTTGAGTTTGGTTTAGTTAAAATCATTTGTCCCAATGTGTTGCTGCTAAAGCGGTGTACTCACTGCAGACCTTTAAAAGAGGACAGACATGTCCGAATGAGTAGGGACAGAAGAAGATATTTTCTTACACCCCAATATTATGAATTGTTCTTGGACATTTTGGTACAATAACTTTTATTTAATTTACCAGGCTTTGGCTGCTCAAGGATAGACATGGCCTAAAGGGTCATTCAATGTCAAAATAAGTTTTTCCAGAAGCAATCATGGGTGTAACTAGAAATCACCCCAACACAACTACACTAGGGTACCTATCCCTGCTCTATGTACAGCGGTTACCTGGGGGGCTGGATATCTGTGTGGGTGGAAGTGGAAGAATTCTGGGTTCCCTGGTAGTTATATCTCAGTATGAAGTGATTCCCTGGATCAGATTCCTTACAGAGAATTGAGACTGTTGGTGGCCATACACTGGCCTGGTAAGTGATTTGTAGTGTAGCAGTGCCATTCAAAATAACGGACAGCACTATGCAATAACACAGGGGAACATCACACTAAATTACAAGAGCAATGTTCACCTGCGTTACACATACCCTAGTGTGAAGGTAGCCTTAAGGTTCGTACAAACAGGTAAATTCGAGCGGTCACTGTGGGCAATAATTGTCAGTGTGTATGCATTCAGCCAGGCATCATTCGATGAGCGTGCAGATCTGCGAATAACATCAAACCAAACACATACACACAGTTCATTATGAACCGTATCAATTCCTGGATCAATATAAACTTTAAATACCTATAACGTTCAACCTATAGTAAGGCTTTACCCCACAATGACATAAACTATGTTAAATGTATCAGGACTCCAACTTGTCCGTCTTGTCATGACTTACTCCATCTTGTCCATCTTGTCATGACTTACTC
>JAACNH010000911.1:8715-119727 GCA_019447015.1 Hymenochirus boettgeri | reverse complement strand
CTGAATTCCGTCATATGGGATTAAAAGTCACTGAGGAGTTCTGTGCCTATATAAAGGTGACGAAGGACACATGACTGAGTTATCCAGGAACTCTGGCTACACTCATGTATTATAAAGGATATGTAGTCCCTACTGTAATTATAGGATATTAGAAGTCACGTGAGGAGTTTCGTGTCTATATAAAGGTACAAGGACACAGGCTGAGGTTTACAGGGAACTCTGGGTAACACTCAATGTATTATAAGGGGATAAATGTATCCCCTACTGTAAATTAGTAAGTGATATTAGAAGTCACTGAGTAGTGTTCTAGTGTCTATATAAAGGTCAAGGACACAGACTGAGTTATACAGGGAACTCTGGTACTCACTCATGTATGTATAAGGATATGATATCCCCTACTGTAAAATTATAAGGATATTAGAGTCACTACGGAGTTCTGTGTCCATAGAAAAGGTACCAAGACACAGACTGAGTTATACCAGGGCAACTTCTGGGTACCACTCATGTAGTATTCTCCGGAGCCATGTCTCCCCTCCTGTATCTATCCTTAAATCATGAGGAGTCGTGTTCCATTATCAGAGGGGACATGAGGGATTCTGTAATTTCAGGACAAGCGAGTTATACAGGGAACTCTGGGTACCACTCATGCATATATAAGGAGTAATGATCCCTATCTAAATTATAAAGGATATTAGAAGTCACTGAGGGGTTTCTGGTCCATAGAAAGGTTACAAGGTACAAGGAACTGGAGTTATACAGGGCTACTGCAATGGTACCGCACTCATGTATTAGTAATGGATAAGTGATCGCCCTACTGTAAATATGAAGGATATTAAGAAGTCACTGAGGGATTCTGTGTCATAAAATGTACACAGGGACCACAGATTGAGTTATCAGGGAACTCTGGTACACTCATGATTATACGGATATGTATCCACCCTACTGTAAATTTATAAGATATTAGAGTCACTGAGGGTTCTTGTGTCTATACAAGGTACACAAGGACACTAGTACGAGTTATACAGGGACACTGCTGGGGTACCACTCATGTTTATAAGGGATAATGTCAGCCCCTACTCGTAAATTATAAGGATATTAGAAGTCGATCTGAGGAGTTCTGTGCATATAAAGGTACAAGGACACAGACTGAGTTGATACAGGGACCATCTGGGTACCACTCATGTATTATAGGATTAATGTATCCCCTACTGTAAATTATAAGGATATTAGTAGAAGTCACTGAGGGACGTTCCTGGTCAGTAGTAATGTACAAGGACACAGACTCTGAGATTTAACAGGGACCACTCTGTGGTACCACTCATTTATTATAAGGGATAATGTATCCCTCTGTAAATTATAAGGATATTAGAAGTCACTGAGGAGTTCTGTTGTCCCATATAAAGGTAACAAGGACACAGACTGATTATAACAGGGAACTCTGGGTACCCTAGGGGATACATTATCCCTTACAATGTACCAAGATATATAATTCAGTGAGTAAAGGAAGTGAATATTTAGATACATTTCCAGCACCAATTATGTCATATCCCCTTTCATATTACCTCATCGTCTGTGCAACATTGTAGCAATGTGAATAACATTTCCCGGTTTAACAGCATGAAGCCGTTGATTGAATAGACATGTTCTCCTTGTTCCAAGTGGTTTCTAGTGGGGAATTAGACTTTGTCACACTGTTAAAATCATAATGGGAAGATGTTATATGGATTATAAAATGTTATATGGGTTATGAGATGTTATATGGGTTACGAGATGTTATATGGATTATGAGATGTTATATGGGTTACGAGATGTTATGTGGGTTATGAGATGTTATATGGGTTATGAGATGTTATATGGGTTATGAGATGTTATATGGGTTATTGAGATGTATATGGGTTCTAGCATGTTATGTGGGGTTACTTGAGCTGTTCTATGGATTCTGAGCCTGTATTGTGTTATGCATGTTATCTGGGTTAATGCGAGGTTTATTTGGGTTTGCGATTTCTCTGGGTTTGAGCTGTTATGTGGGTTCTGAGATGTTACTTGGGTTATGTTATATGGTTATAGACGTTCTATGGGTTTATGAGAATATGGAATTTATGAATGTTATCACTGGGTTATGGATGTTATATGGCTTATGCGATGGTTTATGGTTCATGAATGTTACATGGGTTATGCGCTGTTTTATATGGGTTTAGCTGTTATCTCGCTTATGAGATGGTTAATGGGGTTATAGATGTTTACCTTGTTATGAATGTTTATATGGATTATGAGATGTTATAATGGGTTATGAATGTCTATATGGGTTATGAGATGTTACAATGGGTTTATGAGATGTACCTGCTTTAGTATGTTTATATAGGGTTAGAGATGTTACATGAGCGGGGGTTATGAGATGTTACATGTTTAATGGGAATTGTTTACAATGGCTTCTGAGATGTTTCTATGGTTATGAGATGTTACCTGGGTATATTAGATGTTACATTGGTTTATGGCTGTTCATGGGTTAGGAGATGTTCTACTGGATTATGGAGCGTTTATCATGGTTATTAGATGTTTTATATGGGTTATGAGATGTTTTTAAAATGCTTATTGAATGTTATATTGGGTTATGCGATTTATATGGGTTAGAATTTATATGGGTTCTGCAGACATTGTTATATGGGTTTATGAGACGTTATATAGAAATGGGTTTGCGATTGATATGGGTTATGCGCTGTATTGGCTATGAGATGTTTAGGGGTTATGAATGTTATATGGTTTATGAGAATGTTATAAATGGGTTATGAGATGTATATGGTTTATGAGATTGCTATGGGATTCATGAGATGTACTGGGGGGTGGTGGTTATGGATGTTATGTGGGTTATGAGCTGTTCATGTGGGTTATGCGCATGTTCATGGGTTTCTGCGCTGTTCTCTATGGCTTTGAGATTGGTATATGGCTTATGCGCTGTTCTACTGGCTTATGGCTGTTCTCTTGTTATGAGCACGTTATGTGGTTACTGCGACTGTTATATGGGTTATCGAGATGTATGGGATCGACGCTGTTATCCAATATGGGTTCTGCGCTGTTCTCTTGACATTTGACGCATGTTCTATGGCCTTCTGCGCATGTTTTCTGAGGTTTGCCTAGTTCTCTCGTGTTCTGCGCTGTCTGGGGTTCTGACGCTGTTCTCTGTTCTGCGCTGTCTCTGGGTTCTGCGCTGTTTCCCATCGGGTTCTGCGACTGTTTCTCTGGGTTCTGCGTGTTCTCTGCTTTCTGCGCTGTCCTTTCTCCTGGGTTCTCCGCTGTTCTGTGGGTTCTGCTGTTTCTGTGGGTTACTGTCGCTGTTCTCTGGCTTCTGCGCTGGTTCCTCTGGGTTCTGCGCTGTTACTGTGGGTTTGCCTGCCTGTTCTCGTGGGTTCTGAAGCTGTTATATGGTTATGACATACTAGTTACGTGGGTTCATGCGATGTTCTGTGGTTCATGCCGCTGTTCCCTGGGTTCCTTCGCTGTTTCCTCTTGGGTTCCTGCGCTGTTATTCTCTGGTTCTGCGCTGTTCTCCCGGCTTCTGCGCTGTTTCTCTCTGGGTATCTGCGCTTTCTCCTGGGTTCTCGCTGTTCTCTGGCTTCTGCGCTGTCTGGTTTCTGCGCTGTTCCTGGGTTCTGACGCTGTTCCTCTGCGTTCTGCGCTGTTTCTGTTTCTTCTGGACTGTTTTCTGTGGGTTCTGCGCTGTCTTCTCTTGGGTTTCTGCGCTTTCTTGGTCGGCGCATGATTATCGCCGGCTTCTGCGCCATGTTTTCTGGGTTCTGGGTTTCTGCCTGTTTCTGTTGGTTCTGCGCTGTTCTCTGGGTTTGCGCTGTTCTGTGGTTCTGACGCTGTTACTCTGGGTTCTGCGCTGTTCTCCTGGGTTCTTCGCTGTTCTCCTGGCTTCCTGCTCTGTTTTGGCTTCCCTGCGCCTGTTCTCTGCTTCTCTATGTTATATGGATTCCGCGCTGTTTGATGTGGGTTCTGCGCGTCTCTGTGTTATGAGATGTTACGTGCGTTATGAGATGGTCCGTGGGTTTTCGCTTTTACGTGGGTTTTTAGATGTTACGTGGGTTAGAGAGATGTTCGTGGGTTCATGAGATGTTACGTGGGTTTATGAGATTTTACTTTGGTTATGAGATGTTACGGGGTTATAAGATGTTATCGTGGGTTTATAAGAGTTTACTTGTGTTCTGAATGTTACGTGGTTTTGACTATGTTACGTGGGTTATGATAGTTTAGTGGGTTATGGATGTTATGTGGGTACTATGCGATGTTATCTATGGGTTATCCGCTTTATCTGGGTTCTGCCTGTTGCTATGGGTTCTCCCCTGTCTCCCGCGGTTCTGAGCTGTTAACTTGCTTCGGCGCTGTTCAGTGGGTTTCATGCGCTGTTTCCCGTGGGTTATGAATGTTACGTGGGGTTATGGCGCTGTTCTTGTGGGTTTCTGGCTTTTATCCTGGTCCTCGCTGTTTCTCTGGGTTCTTCGCTTTTCTCTGGGTTCTCCCCTGCATTTTTCTCCGGGTTCTCGACCGCTTTTCCGTGCGTTCTGCAGCTTTTTCCGATGGTTATGCAGATTTACTGGGTTATGAGTGTTCCGTGGGTTTCTGACACTGGTTTGTGGTTCTGCGCTATATCTCCTTGCTCCTGCGCTGTTATGTGGACTTACCTGAGCTGTTTTCTGTGGGTTTATGCTCTCGTTTTCTCTGGGTTCTGCCGCTGTTCTCTCTTGGGTTCTGCGCTGTTCTCCCCGGCTTCTGCCTGTTATATGGGTTCATGGTTCTGCGCTTTATGTCGGGTTCTGCGCTGTTCGTCTGGGTTTGCGCTGTTCTGTGGCTTCCTGCGCCGCTGATTTCTTGGGTTCTGGCTGATTCTGGTGGGTTTCGCGCTGTTTCCTATGGTTTCTGCGCTGTTCTCTGGCTTATGCGCTGTTCTCTGGCTTCTGCGCTGTTCTCTGGCTCCGCGCTGTTCTCGTGGGTTCCTGCGCTGTATCCCTCTGGGTTCTGCTCTGTTGTCCGTAGGGTTCTGGAGATGTTCCGTGGGTTATTAGATGTTACGGTGGGTTTATCGAGATGTTCCGTGGCGTTAGAGATGTTCCGTGGGTTTAATGCGATGTTACGTGGGTTATGAGATGTTACGTGGGTTATGAGATGTTACGTGGGTTATAAGATGTTACGTGGGTTATGAGAATGTTTCGTTGTTATAAGATGTATACGTGGGGTTTGAGATGTTACGTGTGTTTATGAGGATGTTAATGGTGGGTTATGAGATGTTTATATGGGTTATGAGATGTTATGTGGTTATATGTTTATATGCGTTATGCGATGTTAGATGGGTTATAAAGATGTTCTATGGGTTTTCGATGTTATATGGTTCTCAACACAATGTTCTACAAGGGTTCTGCGCTTTTTACGTGGGTTCATTAGCTGTTACGTGGGTTTATGAGATGTTACTGGGTTATGACGATGTTCCGTGGGTTTATGAGATGGTTCATGGGTATGAGATGTTATTGGTTATGAGATGTTTTAGTGCTATCTGGGCTGTTTCTGTGGGTTCTGCGCTGTTTCACGTGGGTTCTGAGATGTTTATGTGGGTGATGAGATGTTTTACGTGGGTTAAAAAAACAACATTCGTGTTCCCTGGGTTCTGCACGATGTTTCTCCTGGGTTCTGCGCTGTTTTCGGGATCCTATGGCTGTCTGTGGGGTTCTGCGTCTTTTCTGTGGGTTCTGCATCTGTTCTCTGGGTTCTGCGCTTTTTTCCGGGCTTACTGGCCTGTTTTGGCTGGGTTCTGGCGCTGGTTCTGTCTTTGGGTCTCCGCGTATTTCTGGGTGTCTGGCGCTGTTTTCGCGGGCTTCTGGGGGGTGTTCCTGTGGTTCTGAGCTGTTATATGGGTTACTGAAATGTTTACGTGGGTTCTTGAGCTTTTCATGTGGGTTATGAGATGTTCTGTGGGTTCTGAGATCGTTATCTGCTTCTGACGACTGTTTCTGGTTCAACGCGCTGGTTACTCTGGGGGTTCTGCGTACGTTCTCTCTGTTTCTCTGCGCTGTTCCGTGGGCATTCTGAGATGTTACGTGGGTTATGAAGAGGTTCCGTGGGTTTATCACGACTGTTATGTGGGTTCTGAGCATTTCTTTGGAGTTTGTGATGATAACATTCATGTGGGTTATTAGACTGTTATCTTGGTTTTATTCTGGGTTTGCGCTGTTCTCTGGCTTCTGCGCACTGTTCTCCTTGGTTTCATGCGATTTCTCTGGTCCTCACTGTTCTATTGTAGTTCTGGCTCTGTGCTCTGGCTTCTGCTCTGTTCTCCCTCCTGGCTTCTGCGCTGTTTAGTAGGGTTCTCGATGTTCTCCTGGGTTTGCGCTGTTCTCCTTTGGTTCTGCTCTGTTCTCTGTTTCCTGCAGCTGTTTCTCTGGCCGTGGCTTCTGCCTCCCTGCCCGGTTCCGTTCCCCCCTCCCCTGCCCCCTTTTCATCGGTCCCGTCCCCCCCCCCCCCCACCCCCCCTGTCACTCGTAAAATCTGAGAGATGTAAGGTTCTACTGTAAAATGCCTGGCCCAATGTTCTTTAACCCCTCTTTTACCTCTTTCCTGGTTCTTCGGTCTGGTTTAGTAACTGTCAATCACGGGTGTTAATTTGACTTCACGCTAGTGACTGAATGTTCTTTTCTCCTATTCCGTCCCTAGCGGCCCTCTGGGCATTGTGAGCTCTGGTAAAAGAGCTTGAGAGAGGTAAAACATTTTAAGGCAGAAGGAAACAGAGAGAACATGCCCTTTTGGTTAAATAAATGGACAATGTTCGGGACCTATAGGGGATGTCGGGACATCAATTGCCGACACCGTGATGAAAAAACGCTCAGTGAATCCAGGTCATAATATTTAATCAGTCCTCCCCTCTGTTTATGTTTGGTGGTCCATGAAAGATGTCCGAACTTTGCAAAACGGTCGCTTGAGGATCCGCCATTTTCGGAAAATTAGAAAAATGTCGACAATCCCGCAACGACCCATTAAATGAAAAATATTTTTCGAAATTTACGAGATTTCTCGATTCTCGACGGATAAATCCACGCGCATCCGGGTTCGGATCTCGAACCGGCCATCCCTCCCATAGCGGTTACAAGCACGTCCCTGTCAGACTCTCTGTTTCTCCCTTGGGTCCCATCTGGCTGTGCGGCTCTGTCGTATAACAAAAATACAAACCCATATAATGACCAAGGGCCCGTTCCCATCACGTTACCTTCCGATGTTACCACCCCACCACCCAACGCCACAATCTGAAGAATCGATTGGCCTGGTTGTTTTTCTTCTCTTTGCGATCGACTTGCGTCACAAAATAAAAATGTGGCAGGTAGGGAATGTCGCAGGAACGACGAAAGGTAAAAAACAACGATTGAAATTTGAATCTATCTAACGTCCATGTCGTGTAGGGCCACCAATGTAGATTTGACACTTCCATTCTATGTCCAAAACCGGATCTGGCTCGGTATACCCACCATTTCAGTGTGGTTATATCTCCATCAGACATCAATGTCACAGACAAGAAATATTTTTCTTAACTGTACTCAATGGGAACCTACATTTGATCATTCATTACACAAACTACTTTACATCCCCTTAACACTTCTCCGGTCCCTTCTCCCTGCAGAGACCAGAACTGGAACATAGATGTGGGTGGCCTGTTCACCTGGCTGGGAATGCTGGGAAAAGCTGGTTTTGTCCAGTGTTTCTCTTTCTGCAGGGAGAAATAAAAAGAACCTTCATTCCAGAGAATTTCTTTCACTGGGAGCTAAAGGTAAACAGTATATGGGACATGCTCCTCCTTTTCTGATTGGGCCGGCCGGAGGAGAGGGGGAGTGTTTTTATCCAGTGATTTATTAATTATACAGATTACGGGTAATAAACTAGTTATAAGATATCATGATAACGTTCGTAAGCACGAAACATTGTATTTAGTACCTTTTTGGAATAACTAGTTATTATTTTTCTCTTTCTTTGCATTAATTAATTTGTTCTTAAAAAGCCAAATTACTGTTCTTGGTGCTGGGTTTGTCTGAAGTTGAAGCTTGGGTATCTGAGTGAGGCTGGTGTCTGAGTTGAGCTTGGTGGTGCTGGGTGTCTGATGTTGAAGTTGGTGGTCTGAGTTGAAGCCTTGGGTGGTGCTGGGGGTCCTGAGTTGAAGCTTGGTGGTGCCCAGGTGGTATGAGTTGAAGCTTGGTGGTGCCTGGTGATCTGATTCCGAGACTGGTGGTGCTGGGTGGTTGAGTCAGCTGGGTGTGCTGGGTGGTCTGGTGCTGGGTGGTCTGAGTTGGAGGCTGGGTGGTGCTGGGTGGTCTGAGTTCGGAGCTGGTGTGCTGGGTGGTCTGGTGCTGGGTGTTCTGAGTTGGAGCTTGGGTGTTCTGGGTGGTCCTGAATTGGGCTTGGTGGTGGTGCTGTGGTCTGGTTCTGGGGTGGGTCTTGAGTTGGAATGGGTGTGATGGGTGGTCCTGAGTCGGCCTGGGTGGTGCGGGTGGTCTGGTGCGGTGGTCGCTGGTGGCTGGGTGGTCTGAGTTGGAGCTTGGGTGGTGCTGGGGTGGGTCTGGTGCTGGGTGGTCTGAGTTGGGAGCTGGGTGGTGCCTGCTGGGGGGTCTGAGTCGGAGCTGGGTAGTTCTGGGTGGTCTGGTGCTGGGTGGATCTGTGTGCTGGGTGGTCACTTAGTTGGAGCTTGGGGGTGTGCTAGGGTGGTCTGGTGCTGGTGGTCTGAGTTGGAGCTGGGTTGTTGCTGGGTGGTCTGAGTCGGAGCTTGGGTAGTGCTGGGTGGTCTGGTGTGGGTGGTCTGGTCTGGGGTGGTTGAGTTGGAGCTTGGGTGGTGCTTGGGTGGTCTGAGTCCGGAGCTGGGTAGTGGCTGGGTGGTCTGGTGGTCTGGGGTGGTCTGGTGCTGGTGGTTCTGAGTTGGAGCTTGGTGGGGCTGGGTGGTCCTGAGTTGGAGCTTTGGGGGTCTGAGTGGCGCTTTGGTGGTCCTGAGTTTGGAGCTTGGGTGGTCTAGTCGTAGCGGGGTGGTCTATCGAGTGGTGGGTCTGAGTCGAGCTTGGGTGGGTGCTGGTTGGTTCTGACTTGGAGCTGGGTGGTGCTGGGTGTAAATAGGTTTTAATCTCGGAAAATCCCCAGAAGCCCCTTGTTCCTCCTGATTGTCACTGAGTGTGAATGTGATTTGCCAGGTAATTGTGAATAGAGTTTTGAACATTTCCTAAAACCCATTAATTGGGAATGTTTCCCTTTCTCTGGGCCTGGGCAGTGTTATTAGTGTGGTGTGGGAGAGTTGTGTTAGAATTGGAACAAGTGTCCTTATTGTGCAGTATTTTGCACTTTTTTTCCCTCACTTCTTAATGAAGACGTTTGAATGTTTGTGTCATCCATCACAGCCCCCACTGCACACACAATCACCTGATACTCAAACTACGTTCACTCTTATCTCCCTAGTGAACACACAGTTCTTTTTTCAATGTCATAAAAGATAAAATATCCAATTCCCCGAGGTCAGTAAATTCTAGAAACAAGTCTTTGAACTTTTTAAAAGTTTTTTTAAGTTTTTTAAGCGAGAACACATTTTTTTTTAAACTACAATTCCCAACTCCTCTGCGCAGACAACAAATGTCGACTCTACTGTATGGGGGTTTAAAATTAATTCATCACACTTAGAACCCCTGGACCAGATAAGGCCCTGTAATCTAAGGGCGCCCAACTGCTCTTTGCTCTTATCCATCCATCAAATAACCTCAGCCACTCTTATTCTAAGTTGCCGCCCTTTAATATATAAATCAGAGATGGATTAGATCATTGGTTCTCTAGGCAGGTGCCCGGGTTGTCTTGTGGCTAATCCTGTCGGCCTTTTATCTTAATATTTATGTTGTAGCCCAGAAACATTAACCATCTTCCCGCTGTGTTTATGAGACTTACGTGTTTGGCGTGTGGCGCGCTCCTGTTTGATAATATTACTGTTTATGTCCTATTATCCCTTTCTATGTTAGAGACCTGATCCCATATACGCCCATCAACAACCTTTAACAGAGAGCAAAAAACACTTCACCAGTGGAAGGACAAAAAAACAGCCGCTACTATAGTTCTGGGTAAATGCACCTTCCGCGATTTAATATCGCGTTGCGAAGTTGTAAATCCCGCTAAGGGTATTACCCACTGTGGGATTTTTCACGCCAGCTATTTGGCTGGAAATGTGTCCTAAACAAGCGTTCGCCAGGTATGATGAGAACACAGATTTACACATTGTTTTTTCTATACAGAAATGTGACCAGAGACATTACTGGAATCAGACGGGATCGATTCGCCAGTTTAGTATCAACCCTAGCAGCCAAACTGCAGTAAGAGATCATCTGATTGGTTCGCTGGGGTTGTAGACTCAAGGGTAAACGTGTTTTACATATTTTATTACTCAGTGCGATATATCAAGGGAAAATCCACCCCCAGTCCTTGGTGTTTCAGAATGTCCATTCCAATCTCTACAAGGATTTCCCCAGGATTTCCTTCTACTTTCCCTAACTGTTCCCCGAGGCTAATAATCTGTTTATACAATATTGGTGGGAGGCTGCCATATTGTTTTCCCTTAGGTTAATGTGCGCCATGCTGTCCCAAATATCGTGTCAGAGGGAGGTTAGAAATGCAGGATCAGAAACGCATGCAAGTCCATTGTTTAATTGATTTATGACAAAAAATGAGTTTAATGAACACTAAAAATGGTGATCATGCGTGTTGTTAAACAGGTGTGTTGTTAAAACGTAGCTCAGCATAGTGGGGCATGGATACTGCGATTACTTGGAATTAAAAGTGTCTATGTGATGCACAAGCAGATGCATCCGTGAAAAATACAGGCATTGGGCATATATAGCCCTTAGACAGTACAGCATGAGGGTATAGCTGTTTATATTTGTATTTATATGGGTGGGAAGCTGCCCTAGTGTTTTCTTTTAACTTAGACATTTTTTGATAGTTTCTTTGCTCTTTGTTTTTTCGACAGTGAAAGATCTTTGTATGTTCATAGTATGTGGCTGTTTACGAACCAAACCGGTGCTGTCCTGGCCCATCTAGTGGCTATTAAATTGATTTTGTCCGCCTAAATAATTAATGTTCTAACCACAAATAATTTGGGGACATTAACACCTGGGGCTATTAATAACACCTTTTGTGATGCGCAGTATTGAATAATGGCCCCTCTACTGTTTATGTTTAAGAGGGGCAGTAAAAATGCCTGTAGCTGATCGGTATCTTTTATGAACACATGGTTTTACAAGCTGTAAATATGTCAGATATTGTAGCGTTCTCCTCGGATTAATATCCCACTGCGCTTTGTCTCAAACAAAATATCCACGGTAACATGATGAGGTACGCCTTCCAAATTGTTCTCAACAGGATAGAAGTTTTATTGCCTATCTACTGACAGAATAAACAACTTTATTCAAGCGAGTTAAGAACAGTTCTTTTCTCCCCTTTGGGTGCGGTAATATGAGGGATAATTCACACCTTTCGACATACATAAGGCCGAGTCAAGGTTCATATGAAAAATTACATGATTTGGTTTAATACATTAATAGCCTATTAGGTAGAATTATTCTTTTCCCTTGATCTATTCCCCTCTTTATACAAGACAAGTTCTTGCATCTCTGCTTTTGCTACCTGGCATGTTTTGCTAACCCTAAGTCTGTTATCTACAAGAACAGACCCCCCAAATCTTTTTTTCCATTACAGATGCACTTAACACAGGTTATTGATGGTTTGGGTAATGGGCACAGGGATTATTAAATCCCAAATGCATCACCTTACATTGATCTACATTAATCTCATCTGCCCTTCTGCTGGCCCATTGTGGTAATCTTCTAGGTCTTCTTGCAGCACTGCACATCATTGGAAGTTTCCAAGCTCTCTGCAGAGTTTAGTGTCATCAAGCAACACAGAGACCTTGTTCTCAATGCCGCCCCCTTCTAAGTCATTTATACAGATTAAACGAAGCGTCCCCCGTACAGAAACCCCTGAGGAACTCCGCTTAGAACTTTAGACCATAGATGTAGCTCCATTTCCACCACTCGCTGTTTTTGCGAATCCAATAACCAGTTCTCTATCCTGAACAATGTTCTTCAAGGGCCACAGCAACACGTTTGGAGGAGCACACTATTTTCATTTCCGTGTTTTTTATTTTATCCTGAGGAAGGTATACCTGAATTGAATAATGCAGTTCGATCTATCTACTTAACTATAGCGCATCTACACCCTGCTATAGAAAACTAGCAAGAAATCGCTGTGCACTGAACTGATTAAAAACTAACTACGAGTGTGCAACTCACCGAGATTAGGGAGAAGCGGAGCATCGTTGCAGCATTGTCAGGAACAGTTGAGCCAGCGGAAATGAAGAAATTCAGAAGAGATACGCGGGACGACGAGGTTGAAACCAGGTATATCCTTGGAGTAGAACGCCGCGAGCAGCGATCGCAAGAAGCCAGACCGCCGTACCAAAACCACGCGAGTGTCAGGTCGCCTAGCAACAGGAAACTCGCACGGAAGAAAGACTCAGAAAGAGCCGCTACTGAAAGTGAGAACAGCGAGGAATCGAGTCCGGGACCGCTCCTCTCAAGCTTCACATCGGGGGGAGAGTTTTTTATAAACAGCCCGAGGACCAGCCCCGCTAAAAGCAGAAAGAGATCCGGAGGGGGAAAAAGCACAAAAGGCAGAGGAAATTTCAGCCCCAGGATTATCCCAAGGATTACCTCAGCCCGAAGACATAGGACCAGTACAGAGAAGGGGACATTGGGGTAATATATCATTGTGCATTGTTACCCTATGCACGTTGGTTTACTGGAAGGGTACTGGGGTTTGTTCCTACCCACAGGGGGGATCTGTTTGATTTTAAAGTGGACTGGCACAAATTTAACGCCAGCTTAAATTAAGGATGGTGTTTTTTCCAAGAAGAATTCGATCAAACAGCCCCTGTTTCTTAGAAAAAAATCCTCTTTCCCACCACAAACCGCATATGCAGAATAACACAACTAGAAGTATTTCATTATTTGGTGTAAAAGAGGGTGAAGTCACTGGACTGGACATATAAAGTTCGGGAGAATTAACCAAAAGGAAAAGAAGCCTTAAGAACTTAAGTCCAAACCAGAACATTATATTAAAAAAGCGGACAAGGGGGGCGCCTAGTGGTAGATGGAAAAAGCAAGAACTAATGTGCAGAAGCCCATAGGCAATTGGGAATAACCTACATTACAGAGACCGGATAATGAGCCCACTTGGGAATTCAAAAAGACTAGAGTATTGTTAGCAACAGGATGCCCTCACACAAGGAATAATCACACAAGGAAACGTGGACTTTTTACCATGAAGTCCACGCGTACCCTTCTTCTATCTGTTTACCCCAAAATCCATAGAGCTTGAATAAACCCCCAGGAAGAACCGTAGTGTCAGGAATTGACTCAGTTTACAACCCTGGGTAAATCATCGACTTTCACTTACAGCCCCTGTTAGAGCAATAAGACTTCCTAAGGACAACGACTCAGTTCTTAAAACTATAACCACCAGACATTGGGAAATATTAAAGAAGAGCATTTTTTGTGTACCATGGACATAGAGCCCTCTAACACTCTCCATCCCAGCATGCGGAAGGGATTGACAGTATAGGAGCCTCATTGATTGGGGTTTAACGAAGTATAATTTATTTCCTGATTTTGTATTGAATGTAATGGTTTACACGTAATTACTTTAGATTCGATCGAAACTAGTACTACCCTACCAGGCTCATGTCCAATTGGGTGGCACATGTTGCTCACACATCGCCAATTTGTGTGTGCCGCCTTTGAGAGTAAGTATCGTTCTTAAGAAGGATTCCTTAAACAGAATATGAGGGGTATGTGCGCTATGTAGATGATGTGTTCTTCTGTGGGAAGGGGAGCTCTGCGGTCTCTTAAGAGATGGAGGAGTTTTTGATTGAGTCCACTCCACGTTAAGGTTTACACTGATTGCACAGCCCAACTTGAATGCAATTACCCTGACGTGATGATAAATGTCACGGTATACTTGATCCCTTGATCTCTACATTAAGCCGACTGACAAAAACAACTTTATTGGAAGTCAAGACTTCCATCCCGGAGGTACAATGAAACGGCCTCCCATACAGTCGTTATTAAGAGTCGGCGGCATTGTCAGGTGAAGAATGATCAATGTAGAGTGAAGATTGTCAGAAAATGGTGTAATAAATTCCTAGAGAGGGGATATGATGCCAAGAAGCTTAAGCAGATTATGAGAGGGTAATGCGTATTGAAAGAACGGACTTACTTCTGCCAGGATAAGAAAGAAAAAAGCAGGAATGATAAGGGAGTCCCTCCCTGGTTACGAAATTTTAGCACACATTTCGGGAAAAATCCGGGAAATTGTAAAAAGAACTGGAGAGTTTTTTGCACTCGTGAGGAAGTTTGGATGCTAAGTTGTTTAAAAGAGGAGTTGCCCTTATTCATTCTCTGATAACAGATCTCATAGTATAAGGAATAGGTGGTTAACAACGGATATCAGTCCCCCCGATAAAGACAAGGTGTTACTATAGCCCACTAAACCAGGTACGGTGCCATGTTAGGAATGGTTGGGTCTGTAACTCAATTTCTACCAGGAAGATGCGACTAACATCCACGAAAGGTACAAAAATTGCTGCGGGACGTCGCCACACTGCTCCACGAAGGGAGTCATATTTATTGAAATGCCATCATCGGTATTGGGGATACGTAGGGAAAGACTGGAAAGCGAGGCCAGAACAGGGATATAGTGTAACATAAAAGATATAGTTGCCCAACTATAAGGGCATCATCTAGTTATGAACCCCATTAAGAGACATTTTTTCCCATACAATCCGAGCTCAACGGAAATTGGTCGTGTTTGAAGTCTAAAGAAAAAAAACAGAGGAGTAATTAATCAAAATTCTATTAAATAGGGAAGACTTATTGGGATAGATCGACTACATCCGTTAAAACCATGGGGAATACCGAGGCTGGGCTGAACAGTTCATATAGGGTGAGCTTTCTACTGGCTAGAATAAACCGATGAAAGACATAGTGAGTGAAACGATGTTCTTAAAGTCAACATGTTATAATTGGAAGGTTTCAACTTTTGTAAATACGACAACTTCTCTCTTAGTTATTTCCCCGGTACACAAAGCGCCTCTATTGACATAAAATGTGTATTTACATTATCTACAATATGTTTATGTTGGAAATGATGACAATATGCCATTATGAACTTATTAAAATGTACTTTGATATGTTTCCCGTACAACACATAATGATGCACTTTTTAAGGAGAACACTAAGCACTTTAAGACCACTTGGGACTTTTAGTTTTTAAGAATATGATGCACATTAGCAACTTCATTAATAGTATATTATGTCTTCTTTTTAACGTCTTTAACATGTTTCTTAAACAAAAAAGCGGTTTTTTCATTATATTTTACAAACACTCATTTGCACTTTATAGGAGATTGCAAGTATAAACGCTCACAATAATGTCTTATGTTTGATTAATGTTTTAATGTGTAGTTTTACAGAGTATGATGGTGCGTTTGTAACTCCATATTAATGATTTAATTCACCTATTATTCACATATCAAGCTTTTAAATTTATGGGTTATGAGATGTTATATGGGTTATGAGATGTTATATTGGTTAGCCTACATGAAAGGTTAAGTTCACCCCTCAAATGAAAATTTTTAAATAGGTAAGTCACCCCCAAACACCAAAACTGCAATAGTTAAAAATCTGAGAGATGTAAGTCTAACTGGAAATGCTGCTCAATGTTCTTTTACCTCTTTTCCTGGTTCTTCTGGTTAGTAACTGTCAATCACGGGTGTTACATTTGACTTCACAGCTAGTGACTGAATGTTCTTCCACTAGCTGCCTCTGGGCATGTGTGAGCTTGTAAAAGAGCTTGGAGAGGAGGTAGAAACATTTTAAGGGCAGAAGGAAACAGGAGAAGAACATGCCCTTTAGGGTTAAATAAATGGACAATGTTCGGCCTATAGGGAGATGTCGTGACATCATTGCCACACGTGAATGAAAAAACTATCAGTGATCCATGTCAGTAATATTTAATCAGGTACCTACCCTCTGTTTATGTTGGTGTCCATGAGATGTCCGAACTTTGCAAAACCGGTCCGCTTGAGGATCCGCCAATTTTCGGAAAAATTAGAAAATTCGAAAATCCGCAAGCGGACCCATTAAAATGAAAAATATTTTCGAAATTACGAGATTTCTCGATTCTCGAACGGGATAAATCCACGGCGCATCCGGGTTCGGATCTGCGAACCGGCCATCCCTAGCGGTTACAATCAGCGTCCCTGTCAGACTCTCTGTTCTCCTGGGGGTCACAATCTGTGCGGCTCTGTCGTATAACAAAAATACAAACCCATATAATGACAAAAGGTGCCCGTTCACCATCACGTTACCTTCCGATGTTACCGCCACATCTGAAGAATCGATTGGCCTGGTTTTTCTTGCGATCGACTTGCGGTCACAAAATAAAAGGGGCAGGTAGGGAATGTCGCAGGAACGACGGAAAGGTAAAAACAACGATTGAAATTTGAATCTATCTAACGTCCATGTAGTGTAGGGCCACCAATGGTAGATTTGACACTTCCATTCTATGTCCAAACCGGATCTGGCTCGGTATACCCAACATTCAGTTGGTTATATCTCCAATCAGACATCAATGTCACAGACAAGAAATAGTTTTCTAACTTGTACTCAATGGGACCTACATTTGATCATTCATTTACACAAATACTTTACATCCCCTTTAACACTTCTCCGGTCAGTCTCACCTGCAGAGACCAGACACTGGAACATAGATGTGGGTGGCCTGTTCGCCTGGCTGGGAATGCTGGGAAAAGCTGGTTTGTCCAGGTGTTCTCTTTCTGCAGGGAGAAATAAAAAGAACCTTCATTCCAGAGAATGTACTTTCAATGGGAGCTAAAGGTAACAGTATATGGGACATGCTCCTCCTTTTCTGATTGGCCGGCAGGAGGAGAGGGGGAGGAGTTTATTATACAGTGATTATTAATTATACAGATTAAGGGGTAATAAACTAGTTATAAGATATCAGGATACGTTTAGTAGCACAAACATTGTAATTTAGTAACTTTGTAATAACTAGTTATTATTTTCCTTTATTTGCATTAATTAATTTGTCTTAAAAAAGCCAAATTACTGTTCTTGGTGCTGGGTTGTCTGAGTTGAAGCTTGGGTGATCTGAGTTGGAGCTGGGTGGTCTGAGTTGGAGCTTGGGTGGTGCTGGGTGGTCTGAGTTGGAGCTTGGGTGGTCTGAGTTGAAGCTTGGGTGGTGCTGGGTGGTCTGAGTTGAAGCTTGGGTGGTGCCAGGTGGTCTGAGTTGAAGCTTGGGTGGTGCTGGGTGATCTGAGTCAGAGCTGGGTGGTGCTGGGTGGTCTGAGTCGGAGCTGGGTGGTGCTGGGTGGTCTGGTGCTGGGTGGTCTGAGTTGGAGCTGGGTGGTGCTGGGTGGTCTGAGTCGGAGCTGGGTAGTGCTGGGTGGTCTGTGCTGGGTGGTCTGAGTTGGAGCTTGGGTGGTTCTGGGTGGTCTGAATTGGAGCTTGGGTGGTGCTGGGTGGTCTGGTGCTGGGTGGTCTGAGTTGGAACTGGGTGGTGCTGGGTGGTCTGAGTCGGAGCTGGGTGGTGCTGGGTGGTCTGGTGCTGGGTGGTCTGAGTTGGAGCTTGGGTGTGCTGGTGGTCTGTGGGTGCTGGTGTCCTGAGTTTGGAGCTGGGTGGTGGCTGGTTGGTCTGAGTCGAGAGCTGGGTAAGTGCTGGGTGGTCTGGTGCTGGTGTTCGTGGTGCTGGGTGGATCTGAGTTGGAGCTTGGGTTGTGCTGGGTGGTCTGGTGCTGGGTTGTCTGATTGGAGCTGTGGATGTGCTGGTGGTCTGAGATCGAGCTGGGTAGTGCTGGGTGGTCTGGTGCTAAAGGGGGGGGGGCGGTGTGAATGGAAGTGTGGGTGGTCTGAGTCGGAGCTGGGTGGTGCTGGGTGGTCTGACTTGGAGCTGGGTGGTGCTGGGTGTAAATAGGTTTTAATCTAGGAAAATACCCAGAGCCATTGTTCCTGATTGTGCACTTGAGTGTGAATGTGATTTTGCAGGTAATTGTGAATATGAGTTGTGAACATTTCCTAAAACCCATTAATGGGGAATGTTTCCCTTTCTCTGGGCCTGGGACAGTGTTATTAGTGTGTGTGGGAGAGTTGTGTTAGAATTGTAACAATGTGTCCTTATTGTGCATTATTTTGCACTTTTTCCCTCAATTCTTAATGAAGAAGTTTGGAAGTGTTTGTGTCAGCCAATCACAGCCCCCACTGCACACACATCACCTGTATCACACTACGTTCACTCTTATCTCCCTAGTGAAACACAAACAGTTCTTTTTTCAAATGTCATAAAAGATAAAATATCCAATTCCCCGAGGTCAGTAAATTCTAACAAGTCTTTGAACTTTTTAAAAAGTTTTTTTAAGTTTTTAAAGCGAGACACTTTTTTTTAAACTACAATTCCCAACATCCTCTGCGCAGACACAAATGTCACTCTACTGTAGGTTTTAAAATTAATTCACACTTAGACCCCTGGAACAGATAAGGGCCCTGTAAATCATAAGGGGCCCCAAACCTGCTCTTTGCTCTTATCCTATCTCAATAACCTCAGTCACTCTTATTCTAGTTGCCCTTTAATCAGAGATGGATTATGATCATATGGGGCTCTAGGCAGGTGCCTAGGGTTGCCTTGTGGATAATCCTGTTCGGCCTTTTATCCCTGTAATATTTATGTTGTATCCCAGTAAACAATAACCATTCCCGTCTGTGTTATGATACTTACGTGTTTGCAGTGTGGCAGCTCCTTGTTTGATAAATATTACTGTTATGTCCTATTTATCCCTTTCTATGTTAGAGACCTGATCCCAGATACTCCCATCAACACCTTTACAGAGAGCAAAAAACCCTTCACCATTGGAGGAAAAAAAAGCCGCTATCGTTCTGGGTAAATGCACCTTCCGCGATTTAATATCGCGTTTGCGAATGTGGGTAAATCCCGCTAAGGGATTTATGGGCCTCTACTGTCCCCCACTACCTACCCACAGGCCTCTACTGTCCCCTACTACCTACCAATGGGCCTCTTCTGTCCCCTACTACCTACCCATGGACCTCTACTGTCCCCAACTTTCTACCCATAGGCCTCTATTGTCTCCTACTACCTACCCATGGGCCTCTACTATCCCTTTCTTTCTACCCATGGGCCTCTAGTGCCCCCTTCTACCTACCCATAGGCCTCTACTGTCCCCTACTATCTACCCATGGGCCTCTAATGCCCCCTACTACCTACCTATGGGCCTCTACTGTTCCCTACTTTCTACCCATGGGCCTCTAGTGCCCCCTTCTACCTACCCATAGGCCTCTACTGCCCCTACTAACTACCCATGGGACTCTAGTGTCCCCTACTACCAACCCATAGGCCTCTACTGTCCCCTACTACCTACCCATGGCTCTCTACTGTCCCCTACTACCTACTCATGGGCCTCTACTGTCCCCTATTTTCTACCCATAGGCCTCTATTGTCCCCTACTACCTACCCATGGGCCTCTACTGTCCCCTACTTTCTACCCATGGGCCTCTACTGTCCCCTACTTTCTACCCATGGGCCTCTAGTGTCCTCTTCTACCTACCCATAGGCCTCTACTGTCCCCTACTACCTACCCATGGGCCTCTACTGTCCCCAACTTCTACCTACCCATGTGCGCCTCTACTGTCCCATAACTTCTACCTACCCAGGGGCCTCTACTTGTTTAAATGGCAATAATCTGGAGGTCCACATACCTGCTGTAGTTCTAGCTGAACCTCATCAAGTGGAAGATTGTTATTATCATCACTAGAATCATCCACATCCCATAGATCATTATGGCCAGAAGGATTTACAAAGACCAATGAAATCACATGTCATCTGTTCCCATGCAGACACTTGCTCTCATGCATAGGTGCAGGTGCAGATAGAAGTTTGTTACTTTGTTCTATGGGAGATTGTTACTTTGCTGGCTCTGACCTCTGCTAGTAAAACTAAGGTCGGAAATTTAACCCCTGCCTTTCCACTCACTCCAGCATTAACTGCTTTTTTACCCAGTGATCTCTGCAAAAACTGGAGCGGGTCCGCGGGTGTCTCCTCCTCTCCTGTAAGATTTACTTAAGAACGGGAGGTAAGAGATGGAGCATTTACCTCCTGTTCTTCAGTAAGTCAGATAGAAACCAACTTATTTTTTGATGGACATACCCTTTAAGTGTGTGTTCTCATAGTGCATAGTATGCCTGTTACAAACAATTTCTTAGTCGATCGGGCTGTTTGCTTCCGATGGCTCGTTTGTCTGAATCAGATGAATGGAAAATTGGACCCGTCGAAAAACCAAGGCATCTATGGGCCACACGCTCGTTCACAGCAGCTATTTTTGCCGTGACCATCATTCCATCTTCTGTCTGATTTAAACCGAACAACACACTGAGGCAGCAATTGGTACATCCGAAAGACCCAATACCAAAACACAAGAAAAGCGATATCATATACGCAGTGCAGTGCAGTGAAGATTGCTCTGATTTGTATGTGGGGGAGACCAAACAGCAACTGCATCAACGTACGGCCCAGCACAGAAGAGCCAATTCCTCGGGTCAGGACTCAGCCATGTACCTGCATCTCAAGGAAGATTGTAATGTTATCATATTGGCAAAGGAACATGACTGGTTTAAGAGAGGTGTCAAGGAGGCCATTTATGTGAAAATACAGAAACCAAGCCTGAATAGAGGTGTGTGTGTGGGGGGGGGAGGAGGGGGAGTTTCGACACCAACTGTCTGCCATGCAAAATGCTGTTTTGACACCTTACCTTGGGCAGTTCCTCTTAACAACTCTTAGCCTCAATGCATCCACACCTTGCATTCAGAATGTCCCTAACACCTGGCTGTGATGTGCTAATTGAAACTTTCCAGGGTAATTAATTGCCATAGATTCTTGTACAAGTCATTCTGAATTGAGAAAGCCAGTCAGATGACTAGCGAAACGTCTTCAAGAACTAAACTTTAAGTCCAGTTGATCTAACTGAATACAACAGATATCCCCTCACTATATGTTCAAGACCTAGAATGTTGCCATTATCTACTATATTGTCTGTATAACTTCCAGAATGAAGGAAGGTTTGGTAACCTGTAGAGCTAAACAGGGACAATGATTTTTAAAGTCCCAGACAATTGGCTTCTTGGTGTCCAATGATGACCCATGTTTGACTGATACATTTGCATGGCTTATTTATGTAGTTACAATGCCATTCCTCCTCGTTACTGTGGTAAAAGGTAAGTGCTTGTCATTTTAAATATCAACAAGAACTGCCCCTAAAATATATCATGATGTAACTAATATTAAAGTAGAAAGAGTGAAATAGCTTTATCTCATACATAATCATAATTAGCTAAGAAGCAGTAACTTGTTTCAAGTCAAGAAAGGCCTTGTAAATTCTCTTTAAAGGTCATATAAAGGTTCAATGAGCGTTTTAGCCATATATTCTAAAGCAGACTGAGAGAGAGTTGGTAGCAATAGTCCTGACATTTTTGAGTTTGAAGCTTGATACACTGATAACACAGGACAGCAAGTTTTTGGAGAGAAACTTAAACTTAAAGATGTTTTGGACATGAAATGGGCCAGTGACAACCCAGACTTGTTTGCAATGATGGAAAAAAACTAGGATGTATGTTTTTCAGAACTTAGATCCTGAGGAACTTATTCAAACATTGGGTTATATCTGCAGTTTTGAAGACTTAGAAATAAAGTTTGTTCTTTTGGATGAACTATTAAAGGATCCTGAACATCCAAACAAAGATTAGGTCATTAACTTTGAAATCCGTTCCCTAAGAGACAGCCATGCACTAATTGAGAAAGTTGGAATAGAAGATGCCTCTCAGTTTATAGAAGATAACCCACACTCTAGGCTTTGGCATTTATTAGCTGAAGCCGCCCTTGATAAGCTGGACCTTGTCATGGCTAAGCAAGCCTTTGTGCTTTGCAAGGATTACCAAGGCATTGAGTTTGTGAAACACGTAGGTAACCTGCAGAGTCTATGAAGCAAGCAGAAATTGCTATTTTTGAAGATTTGTTGAAGCTGAGAAAATGTACTTGGACATGGACAGAAGAGACCTTGCCATTGGGCTGCGAATAAAGTTGGGGGACTGGTTGCGAGTGCTGCAGCTACTGAAACACGGTGCTGGTGATTCTGATGACACCTTATTGGAACAGGCATGCAATGCCATTGGTGACTACTTTGCAGACAGAAATGGGTGAATGCTGTACAGTATTATGTACAAGGCAGAAGCCAGGAACGTCTGGCAGAGTGCTACTAAATGCTTGGAATCTAAGTTCTTGCCAGCTCACTTCCTGAAAACCATAAGTTACTTCCTGAGATTTCCCACATGTTTGTGACAGTTGGAATGTGTGAGCAGGCGGTAGCTGCCATTAAAAATGTAACCAGCCTGCCACTGCAGTTGATGCCTGTGTACATTTAAATCAGTGGAATAAAGCTGTTGAGTTGGCTAAAACCCACAAGATGAAAGAAATTAGAAATCTTGCCAAGTAGGCCCCCATTTATTAGAAAAGAATAAAACACTGGAAGCTTTTGAACTGTACCCAAAGCCAACCATTTCCTAGAAGCTGCTAAACTAATGTTCAAGATTGCTGAAGACGAGGCAAACAAGTCACTACATGTTAAGAAGCTGTATGTTCTAGCAACCTTGCTAGTGGAACATACCATGATCATGTAAAGAACAGGAGACTGAAAGGAAAGTGAACTGAAGCAATATCAGCCTTAGCTGGTTTGCTAGAAGAAGACAGCATGTTATCTGATAATCAAATAATTGACAATGTCTGCTTGACCAAAGACAAGTCTATGAGGGTTACCTGGATGCTGCCATGAGGATTACTCTGCACTTAAGAGACCACGAGGATATTATTCCTGCTGTAGAAATGTATTCCCTCCTGGCTCTTTGTTCCTGTGCTAATAGAGCATTTCGTACATGCTCAAAGGCCTTCATCAAGCTTGAATTCTTGGAGACTTTAACTAATGAACAGAGACAGCAATATGAAGATCTTGCCCTGGAAATCTTTAGTAAGCATAGCCCAAAAGACACCAGAAAGATCGATTTGGACAACATTCCTGAAGGTGGGGAAGGAAAGCTCCCAACATGCATTGCCTCAGGAAGAATGATCACAGAATACCAGTTCTGGATGTGTAATATGTGCAAGCATTGTGCACAACACAAAGAGATCACTAACTACAACGTCTGCCCTCTCTGCCATAGCCACATATCCTGAACTGGCAACTCAAATGTGACTAGGCCACCTGACAGAATTTCAGACCAAAGAAATTGGGAAACCAATTTATCCTTGTGGCAAAGGATTATAGGCTCTATATTATCATATGTAAACTATACATGCTAGGACTTACTGCATCTGTGCATTTCTACAGGCTGTCCGAGTACTGTGTAAGGGCATTTTCCAGCAGAAAAAATAAATGGCTATAATGAGTTTAAACCATAGTCAACCTAAAACCACCTTTACTGTGTAGAATAACTGCAATGGAAACTAGGGAATGTATTTGTAAGGCTGTTGCTGATGGTTTTATCACCGTATGGGTGCCACATTACTTTTTAAAATATAAAGATGCCTGGTTAGTGCAAATGAGTAAGTCTAGGGTGCCCAGCTGCAGCCAGGGAATGCTGGGAGATGTAAGGCTAGCTTAACAGAAATAAAGTTGCCCATTAGAACCGCTCACTCAAACAGGTGATAAAGGTGAAATTCAAAAATATCTTTATTGTATCTCCAAAATGAAAATATAATAAATGCACTTACAAAAATAGATTTAAAACATTAAAAACATATCACACATATCCAGCCTTCCCAGAATAAAGTCCCTCAATAGTCCTCCAGTCTCTCCCTAAGTGAATTATAGGAAAAATATAAAGTGCTACAGTACGCAATCCTATACTTAGCTGTCTAGTCGTAACAGACCTGTAGGTCACTGTCGGGGTTCTCTACCGTCCAGGCAAAGTGAGGACTTGTGTTCAATATGAATGGGCTTAAGACATTCTAAAGCTTCCGTGGGACTGATCTATAATACGACCCCCTGGGAGGCGGATAGACCGGACGCGTTTCGCTGCACGAGCTTCTGCTGTGGCCCATATATCTTTGGCCCATTTGCCCCTTCCCCTTCTCTTTCCAAGATTAATTTATGGGGTTGTACCATACAGGTGTGGTCTAACATATTGGTCATTGGTAGTGCTCCGTATATAATTGTCTGTTACAATGCTGGGAGATGTAGCCTCTCGAGGTCCAGAGATTGGGCAACCCTAATGTAAGTTTATTAGGACACATACAGAAACATGGTTATTTCAGAATAAGGTTTATTGTCATAAAACATGGAACTCCCTTGTCCGCAATGAAGTCTGGGGAGGGAACAGCACTTTGTAAAAACCATAAAAGGTAATACTCGAAAGTATCGTTCGATTTCGGCAATCCTCGAATTTGCAGTTCTATTTTCGCTAACCCTCGAAAGTATCATTTGGTAACCCTCGAAAGTATCATTTGGTAACCCTTGAAAGTATCATTCGGTAACCCTCAAATGTATCATTCGGTAACCCTGGAATGTAGCTTGCACAAAACCCGACAATTGCCCGATCGTGAAGTAAGAAGTGTTTTAACAAGTTTTGGTGTTAGTGCCATGTTCCCCAGATCATTTTCCAGGTGCCACAGCCATTTACAGTAAGTTACCATTGTTAGTTTAGCTGTCAATCATCCGGACTTTTCTAACTATCACTCCCCATTGACTTTAATGGGTCCCAATTAAAACTTTTACTCAAGTTTGAAAATGGACCGAACTTTATGAAGTTCGGCCATCTCTAATGAGAAGTCCTGTTTCAAACTTGTCCCAGTGTGTGCATGGCATGTGTGGTACATTGTCATGCCAAGGATTGTTCATGGTCATGGCTAGGCAACTCGAGGACGTGGCTGTGCAGTCCAGCCTCACCCACTTGTTTGGTGTATGTCCTCTTTGGCTGTTGTGGTTGCATGTACCTCCTACACAGTTGCTTCCTCAATTTTACAAAGCAAAGAACTGAGACAGAAGAGGACACAACCCACCTTGACACCTGGCTATCTTTACCTGTTGTATCGTACCCCAATCACCAGAGCTGGATTGCTAGCAAAGCATCAAGGGCACCTGTTTAGGGCCAAGTTTAGCGATACTGGTGTTCAGCACTATGGACCCTCTACAGACAGTATCTTCAATTTTCTATTACTGCCTGCCTTACCTTTATGCTCACATTGGGATGGTATAGAGTGGGTGGAAAATTCCTACTCCTGCTCTCGATCAGTCAATGCACAGCACTAACCATGTATCAGGAGGCTCCTGTTTAGCAGAGGTGGGAAAGCAGGTGGCATCTAACTAGGGGGAGAGGTGGGACAAGAAGGAAGCTGCTAGTGAGAAGTAGCTCAGTACAGGTTTTCCAGATGTGAATTGCTAGGGACAATGGTATAAACAAAGAGGAACCTGGAGGCAGAGGTAATAAAAGCCAGAAAAGGAGCAGTCAGATTGTTTTTTCTTTTGATATTTTCCATTTTCTTTTCATTACACTCCGCCACCATTTTTTAGCCTTGTTTTTTTTTAAACTGTATTTAACTGTATATAGAATTAGCTGGTTCCTAAAAGTGCTGGTAACCCATGGCCCAGTTATATAGAAATGTAACATTACAGTGAGATAATGGAATGAATTAGTACACGGTGTGGATAGAATACAATGTCTCTCTCCTACTGAACTGATAATCCTGGACTTAAGAGGAGACTTGTCACGCCCACTTTCCAAGGCCATGACCACGGAATGCCTCAGGAACGTCCCTAACCCCTCACTGCCTCCCACCACCCTTAGAACACAGACCATGCCCCTTGTGATGTCACGCCCCACCCCCACATGATGTCCCCACCCTGCCCGGAAGCCTGAAAGGCAGGGTGGGATGTCTGTATTAGCAGCAATTTAACCCCTTGTGTGCATCACCTTACATGTACACTGTAAGTCAAGGTCGACTGTATGAAGTCAAGGTCGATATTGCACATGGCGATTTGAGACTTTTTTTTGCATTGACTTTTCAATGGAAGAGTCACATGACTCCCTATGAAGTGGACATTTATTTAACCTGCCAATGGGTCCATGGAAGGTGTCAGTACATTGTGGAGTGTTTCTCAATACTAATAAGAACTTTTATTGTTGTTAAAAAGTTAAAAAGGCAAACTTTCATCAAAAGCGAAAATTATGTAGCAAAAAGTAATAATGCTTAAAAAGATCAGCACATATGGTGGTAAATAGGTAATAGTCCCCGGTAGTTTTTTAAAGTAGTATTAAATTGGTTAATACACACTGAACACCTATCTTTGTTATTTAATAGCCCAGCCAAAGATATAAATAGTGTAAAACCCAAAAGGCGAATTTTCTCTATTTTGTTAATAGGAGACATTTTGTAGTATTGCTTATTTTCAGCAAACTGCAGCACCAGTTCCATTAATATGGGAACATCCCATAGTGCTGGGTAAGAAATAGTCATGTTAATGGAACATTCCAGTAAGTAATGATGTTTGGTGAAAATTCTGGTAAAACTGCAAAAGATGCAACAAAAGGGAGAAAAGGGGCAAAAAAGCGAAATTTCACCTATTTATTTAAAAAATGACAAAAACAGCTCTGAAATTTCACTAGAGAGCAATCTCTCTTTTCGCAGTGATACAGTTAACGCAATGAATAAGGCGAAAACTATCGCCACACAGCGACACAGCGATACTTTCCCTCAAAGGCAAAAGCGAAAATGAGCATTTTTATAAATAAGGCGAAATAGCGCTATATAGACAGTGATATGGATGAGGCTATTAATATACATTATTCCACAGCACTAGATTTCAATATTAGGATATACAGTCAGGGCCAATCGTTTTGGAAGTAACACAAATGTTGTTTTGCAGTTTCATAATCTTTAGATTAGTTTTACATTTCTATAATGTGCAGAAAAACAATTATAAACATTTCCTATGTTTCAAAGGTATTTATTAACAAATCCATCAAATATATACAAACAATATTTACATTTCATATTCAGTGTCAATATTCACAGTGATTATTCTTCTCCATTACTTCTCTAATTTGCTCTGCCATGCTGGATATCTGCTTCTGGGCCGATGCTGATCCATTCATGGCTTTTTGGTGCATTCGATCCAGAGGAAGGCGAAAAACCCCAAAACAAAAAATGGGGGAAAATTCCTTCCTGACTCCAAATGGCAATCGGAAAAAATCCCTGGATCTACTATATCTATTGATAACAGTCATCTGTGGCATTCTGCTTTGTTATAATATCTGCCTTCTGTCCATCATGTTGGGAAATACACTGGTCATCACCAACTGCACCTGAATTGTTGGGAGAAGTTGATCTTGGAGGACATTTTGATCCAATTCTTTATACATGGCCACACATGGATTGTACATGGATTTGCTTTATTTCAAGTTCTTCTGTCTTCAGCATCTTAATCAACTTATCATTGGCTTTAAAACTTCTAAATACTGTTTTTTGTTGTTTCCTTTTTGTTATAATTAACAGACTCCTCTGGGAATGGTTGGAGGTTGGAGGGTTCTATTCTTCAGTTTAACCCAGTCCATTTTCTATATAACAGGAAATAAACAAAATCAGTATTAAACACAATTGGCTGACCACAGATTCCTTTGTTCTTGACTCAACTAAAGTGTCGGCAATACAAACTTACATTGAAGAACACAGATTCCATGATCTCCTGGGCTCCACGTTTGGTTGCTCCAAGGCGTTTCTTGCCATTTTTAATCAAAAGCTATAAAGAAAAATTATTTGTTACTCCAATGGTTGCACAAATCCAAATAGCTGATTGGCTGATACTATTTGCTACTCATAATATTATTATTTATTCTAACAAACACCAAATATAACATCAGGGGAGGGGATATAACAAAAAAACTACTCCGCATGGAAACAAAGTGGATATATTTATTGAACAGTAGAGCACCGTTGACCTCACTCCTTTCATCTAAACTAATATGGATGGCTTCTCTATTCTAAACACAAATCATAAAGAACCATGTTCTGGGTGGGAACTATAAGGAAAGAGATCTCTTTTGCTCAAAAATGAAACTGTATAAATTTAAGGAACTTTGTCCAGCTAATTGTATTTACTAAAGGTTTTTTGGCCCCATGAAATCCATGGAGCCAATCTATCCTTGACACCTAAGTATAATCGAATGTATATTTATGCTTCATACTTACCTATAATGCAACTTTGCTAATGTTTAGCATTAATCCTCTCTCTTAGAAATCGATCTCCATGTATATTATATTATGGGTGTATCAGTATCAGTATATGCTATATACTGGCATAGATTAATATCTTGCCTTTATTGATTAATATTGATTTAGCTGATTTACATATTTTCACGATATACTTATATACATATACATATATGGAGATCAAGAATATTGAAATGTGATTGTTGAAATAAGTACTAGACTCTAGAAACTCTTTTTTGCACAATTGAACTTTTTTTGATATTTTGTATATAGTAATTGCAGCACTTTTCTGAGCTGTAGGCACGTAAATACTGACTTCTGGCTCAGGAGGGACTGAGACATGACGAAACGGACAAAATTTCCCCACTTCCATATTGAATGCGCATGTGCAAATGCGACGAATTAGATCGCGAGCACGTGGAGTGACATCACTCCAGCCGCGCGAAATCTGCCATCCGCAGATTAGACCGTTGAGTGGGGGACAGAGCAGCATGGCTGAAAAAGCTCCGATACCCGGATACGAGGGGCGAAACGCGTCCCACCTGCTTTGCCTTTATACAGGGCCTCATTTACCAGACACCACATAGATAACACTGACTGATAAGACAGGAGACTGGTAGCTATATGTCACTCTAATCATTGGCTATTATAAGGTCTTTTATATGAATGCCTTAATGTGTCATGACTCTGTTTAAATTTTGGTAAGATGAAGTGATAGCCCTGTATATATGTTTTTAAGTGATGGTAAATATATCCCTTCTGTAATAAAGGACTTTTAGTTCTATACCATACATAGAGTGTTGCAGCCTATATATCTCTTTCCAATATCTCTCTAGTTAGCATTTGTATTGACATATTTATAGGTTTCTATGCATCTCTACTCCACTGGAGTTATATACATTTCCCAAAGTGCCCTATCTCTCCTTAGAAACAAACACCAACTGCACATCAATCTCTTCCCCAACAAGGAACAGTTCTACTTTGGTAACTTACTTTGTACAATAAAGATTTCATTGGGAGATTTATTTTCATGGAAATCACTGGCTCTTTATTGACGATTCCGTCTTTCAGCTCCTCCTCGGTTTTTCCATGAAATGGCAACTAAAGAAATAGAAAAATAATAACAATATAATAAAGTAAAGTAAACGCATTATTCTGTAATGTAACACTGACCGGGAAGAATAAATGGAGCATAAACACAAGAACAGATAATAATTATGGGCCATATTAATGAAGGCGTTACCATGGTAAGGCAAAGGCCAAAGAGAGGCTCAGTATCGATCCCTTTAAATAAATTGGTGCCTTTATAAACAGTTCCCTTTGTCTATTGACTAATAATCTGTTTCCTAGTGTTCGCATACAATGATCTAATTACAGGCTATAAAGGGAAGAAAAAGAAACTGAAAGACCAACTGCAAGGTTGATAAGGTAGAAAGCTACATACAGGGTGATATCTATAGGGAGACAGAGAATTTCCAGTCATATTAATTAGATTATAATATTAGTTTATTAATGAATGTTTGGTACTTACATCACAGACCATCATTTCATGAATAATTAGCCCTACAGCCCACCAGTCAATGGATCGGGTGTAGGGTCCGCCATTCCACATTTCGGGGGCTCTGTACTGTGGGGTTCCACATTCTCCATGCATTTCATCCCCAAAGCCGATTCCTTCAGTGGAAACAAAACATTTAAAGTTACCCAAAGACGTCTCTGTCTATCCACCATATGATGTTATAGACACGGCCATATGATGGATGCTTTGGCTGTAAACCAAATGGCACCTTGAACCATAAACAGATAATGTTCTATGTCATTTACCTTCCATACTCAACCCAAAATCTGATATTTTGGGGAATCCAGATTCAGTCAATATTATATTTGCTGGCTTCAGATTTCTGGAAAAAACAAATAAAAATAGCATTAAGTAAATAATAAACCATATTAAATGGGGTACATTCTAGTAGAAATCTATTATACTGCCCTTTAATCGGTGTAATAACTTCCCCTTTAACCATTTCAATTCCCTCATTGTAATAATAATATAATGTCCCAAACATATAAATGGACACACCATGTCCTTCCCAGAAGCACTTACCGGTGGACGATCTTATTGTCGTGTAAATATTGAACACCGAGAATGATGCAGGATGCGTAAAATCTGCAGATGTTTAAATAAAACTCACATTAGCCAATTTAGAAACAGACAACCATTTACCAATAACAAAATACTGTACATTACACAGCCAAGTCTATATTGTCACTGTACCCATTCTTCCCATAATGCTATGGGTTTGGATGGTTCTTTGGATTGGCTACACAGGACACTGTGTAGCCATGAGAAAGATTCTAATGTGAACTGAGGGGGACATTCCTCTACCAAACCCTATAAACTGGGTTCTACATCATTTACAGGCTGGTTTATAGAATCTATAATTTCATACTGATTATTAGTTATTTCATAATAATTATAAGTTACTGCCGTAATGTCCCCACCATGTAATACTCACACAGCTGTTCTATTTGGGAAGGGACCATATTCCAGCATTGTTGCCAGGTCCCCTATAGAAGTATACTCCATCACTAAATAATCATCATTTTTGATGGAGAACGCTTTCACTAAACCGATGGCAAATCGGCTTTTTTTCCTCTGGTTCAATTTCAGGATTTTCTTTTCTGTTTCGAAACTAAAAAATATACAAATACATTTAATAAAATAAACAATGTTAATTAGATATAAAATCTCTATGTCTATGGATAATCTAAACAGTAACATATAATAAATTAATAATGTTTATTATATGTTATATAATAAATTATAATGATTTATAATGATTATAATAAATTGTATAATAAATATACAGTAACATATAACACATTGCCTTAACCCAAAATCATATTGTCCAATAGAAATCTATTTCCACTGACCATTCTCGGATATATTTGTCCTCCTTTTCTGCAATCCTCAAGGCTACTTTGGTTTTTCCTTTATATTTTGCAAGGGCAACCTGGAAAGAAAACATTTCAGGACTTACACTGAACTAGTTAACAAGGATCATTATAATTACTGACTGAATAACTTTATTAATAACATTATTTTTATTTGTCTGGATAACTTACCTTGCCATATGATCCATCACGTAACCATCTGCAGAATTTTAATGCATGGAAAGATATCTCAGGGCTTGGATTAGGACTGAAAGGGAAGAATCAAGAATTAGACACAATTGGTCTGTCATTAACCAATCACAGTCAGTAGCAATGTCCCATTTTAAACCACATATTCTGTTTAACTTACCCCAGTTTGCATAGATTCATCTGTTGCGTCTCAGCTTTTATCTCATTCTTCTCTTTCTTTATTATCTCCTGGGGAGGGTTATCCAATCTCCCAGATGGTAAGGGATGGCACTCTACAAAAACAATAATATGGTTATAATAATTGTGTAACAGTCCGTGGTCTATATTTCAGAAGAATGTACACAGAATAGTGATAACAGATCACAGGTCTTCTCTATATTATACCTGGAGATTTATCAGCTTCCTCTATTTGTACTGTTTGTGCAGTAATAACAGGCATTGGATTCTCCTCCGCTGCTACCAACATTTTGTAATATGGCTCCTCCTATATAAATTATAATGTAAAATAATAAGTCATTCAGAATAATTATCATAAATCATGTTTGTGACTATGGAGGTTCTAATGCTCTGGGGGTTATTCCCTGTAATATCTATAGAACATTTATAATGTTACAGATGTATTATATTTACTACACTTTTTTAATCACATTATAATAATGAAATCATTTCCATGTATTTGGTTAGGGGAGTGGCCTGTTCTGACATATTGGACGTTGAATACATAATGGCACTTAAGGATTGGTCCATCTGTTTGTATTTCTGTAGACACTGACAGTATCCATCACTACTCTGTACTCGGTGATAAACCGATATAATGGACTTACCGTGGGTAAGGGCCTGGTCTTTCTGTTTTTTCTGTTTCGCCTTTTCACTGGTACAGGATCTGCTGATACTGCAAAAACAAGCATTAAATTATAGTCTAACTACACATTGTCCTTATGTCAGAAATGGTTATAGGAATAAGATATGGAGTAAAGTCTAAAAGTTAGAATAAGTTACCCCTCGTAATGATAGAAGATAGAAAATTCCATATGGGAAAAGCATCAATAACCAAAACCTTTCTATTAAATATTGTACAAGGTGCTGTAAAAGGCAACCATACAATGTGAATATTACAGTTTCCCTATAGATTTCTATATAAGGGAACTATACAATGTGAAAAAGGAGAAAGAAAAAGGAAAAATGGGAGGGAGGAAACAGAGGGAATAGTGGAGAAGGCAAAAAAGAGAGAGGAAAAGAAGAAGGGAAAAGAAAAGGAAGGAAAAGAGAGAAAGGGAAAAAGAAAAAGAGGAGAGTAGAAACGAAGAAGGGAAAAGGAAAGAAAAGAGGAGAAGAAAGAAAAAAGAAAGGAAGAAAACGGCCCCTAGACCGTAGGTAGCGTATATATACCAGGCACATGCCATTAATGGAGCCCTGGCCCCTACCGTAGGTAACGCTATTATATAAACAGGCCAGGGCATTAATTACACGCCCCCTAGACTTAGGTAACTCTATATATACACAGTCCACAATGCATTAGATGTACCACTGTCCCTAACTTCGGTAACCCTCTCAGCTACAACAGTCCATCCATTAAGAGTACCACTGCCCCTAGACCGTATGTACCTCGATATAGACAACAGTACATGGCAATTAAGATGTCCCCTGGCCCCTAGACGGAGTATAGCTCTATATAACACCGTCACAATGGCCATTAGATTACCACTACCCCTAGAGCCGGAGGTAACCTCTATCATAGCCATTCCCCTGGCCATTAATGTACCAATGGCCCCATAACCGGCAGGTACTCTAGATAGACACGTCACATGGCCATTAATTAACCACTGGCCCACTAGACTGTTTTAGACTTCTATATATGACAACAGGTCACAAATGGCCTTCCATTACCACTGGCCCCTAGACCGTGGTAACATCTATATATATACATCACATTATACCATTAGATTTCCAGCATGGCCCCTAGACTTAGTTAACTCTATATAATCACGCGCGCATGGCCATAATTACCGACTGGCCCCTAACTGAAATATGTAACATCTTATCTATACATTCAAGGCCATTACTGTCCCACTGGCCCCTATCCCGTAGAGTAGAGAGTAACTCTATAATATACAGTCACAGACCCTTAATATGTACCCCTGGCCCCTAGAACTTAGTTAACTATACCTATATATACACAGTCCCATGGCCCTTAGATTACCGACTGTCCCTATACTGTAAGTTACCATCTATACTCACAGTCACATGGGCCATTCCAGGTCCACTGTCCCCTAGCCTAGGTCAAAGATCTATATATTCATCCCAAATGACCATTGATGTACCACTGGCCCTCGACGGTAGTTTACTCTATATTATCCACAGTCACAAGTGTGGGGGCCATTAGATGTACACTGCCCCTACGACTGTCGGTAACTCTATATATCCACATCACGATGGCCATTACATATAGCCGACTGCCCCTAGACCGTATGTAACTCTATAATATGATACAGTCACATACCATTAGATTACCGACTAGGGCCCCTACGACTTAGTAACGCTATATATACACCCGTCACAGTGGCCATTATATGTCTACTGGCCCCTAGACTGTAGTAACTCTATATATCCCAGTCATCATGTCCATTAGATTAAGCCACAGCCCCTAGACTGTAAGGTACTCTATATATACAACAGTCACATGGCCATTACATGTACCGACTGTCCCTATACCGTAGGTGAACTCTATATATATACCAGTCACATGACCCTTAGAGTGGTAGCCACTGGCCCCTGAGAGTGTAGTTAACTCTACTATATACACAGTCACATGGCCATTGAGATGTACCACTGGCCCCTAGACGTAGTAACTCTATATATACACAGTCCACATGTGGCTTAGATGTAACCACTGGCCCCTAGACCGTAGTAACGCATATCTACAGCGGTCACATGGCCATTAGATGTCCCACTAGCCCCTAAACCAGTAGGTACCTCCTTATATACCCAGTCACCTGGCCATTCGATGTACCCTAGCCTAGCCCCTAGACCGTAGGTAACCGATATATACACCGTCACATGGCATAGATGTACCAGGGGACTGAGCCCCTAGACCGTAGTAACCTATAGTATACACAGTCACATGGCCATTAGTTTACCACTATCCCGCTAGACCGTACGTCTCTATATATACACCGTCACATGGCCATTAGATGTATCCACTACCACTAAAACCGTAGGACTCTATATATACACGGTCACATGGCCATTAGATGTACCCACGACTTCCCCCTAGACTGTAGGTAACTCTATTTATACTTAGTCACATGGCATTAGATTTACCATCTGGCCCCCTAGACTGTAATTAACTCTATATATACACAGTCACATGGCCATTGATATTTCCCACTGACTGGCCCCTAGACCGTAGTTAACTCTATATATATACAGTCCACATACCATTAATGTACCACCTCGGTGGCTGTGAGGAACCTCTGGCTCGCGTGGCTGAGGATCCGAGTAGACCCCGCGGTTCTTCTCAGAAGTGTGTGAAAAGCTATATATACACATCCATGGCCAATTAGGATGTACCACTAACCCCCTAGACCCAGTAGGTAACTCTTATATACATTCCGCATGGCCCATTAGCTGTACCACTGGCCCCTAGACTGTAGGTAACTCTATATATACACATCCATGGCCATTACATGGCCCACTGGCCCCTAGACCGAGAGTACTCTATATTACATCGCATGGCCATTAGATTACCACTGGCCCCTAGACTGAGGTACTCTATATTATACACGTCTCATGGCCATTTACATGTACTAACTGGGCCCCTAACCGTAGGTAACATCTACTAACACCGTCGCATGGCCAATTAAGTGTACCACTTGCCCCTAGACCGTAGTAACTCTATAGTACATCAGTCACAACAGGCCATTAGGTTACCACTGCCCCTAACCGTAGGTAACCATCATATACACAGTCACATGCCCATTAGGTGTACACTGGCCCCCTAGACGTAGGTAACTCTATCTATACACGCAGTCACATGGCCATGTAATTTACCACTGGCCCCCTATCCTCGTATGTAACTCTATATAATCCCACAGTCCCGTGTCCATTAGGATGTAGCCACTGGACCCCTAGACCGTAGGTAACGCTATATATCACAGTCCGTGGCCATTATATGTACCACTGGCCCCTAGACCGTAGTACCTCTACATATACACAGTCACATGCCATTAAATGTACCACTGCCCCTAGACCGAGGTAACTCTATATATCGCAGGTCGCATGGCCATATACATGTACCACTGGGCCCTATACTGTTATTTAACTCTATATATACACATTCACAGGTGTCCAGTTACAATGTACCCTGACAAGATTTAAGTGCAATTTAAAAGGGCCAGACAGGGGGGGTGTGTCCTAATATGTGACATCACATAGCATTTATGAGTCCACTACTCTGACTCCACATTGCCATAGTGATTTGGTACCGATCGTACCAAAGTCATAATAAGTTGACACTGGTACCGGGGGATGCACTGTGTCTTAATATTAGTTTCTAGTAGATCCTATTCTAATAGCAAACTGCCCATATTTCATTCCCGTGTTCCATGGACACGTTGCGGTACCCCAAGTACCCCCCCTCTCTATTTCCCCTCCTCATCCAGAGTTTTCATTATCCTCCCCCAATCTCCTTGAAAGCAGCCAGTCCAGTAATTGGAAAGTTGGGTGTTCACAATCTAGTTCAATTTAAAGCAAGAACAAAATTAGCAACTTATGGTTACACAAAGTAGCAGCTGGCTTTTGTGTGGGAAACTGAAGTAGCAGTTCACAATAACAGACAGTGTCTAATCTCATTGATCTTGCTGCCATACTTGATTGGTGACTCATGAAAAGCTTCACCGTTCCCCACAGAGCCTTGTTAATAAGTATCATAGGTTTGCTGTAAGGACTGAGATTCTCATAAACTCCTGTAGGAGAGAAAGGATCTCTGGAGTGCCTTGTACTAGCAGACCCCCTGCCAGGCGAAAGGGCACCTAACCCATCCCCCAAATACCAAGGGCCACCATACAACCCTTCCAGGACCCCAGACAATTGTGTTACTAAACTAATGTTACAGCTTGTGTTCACCCTGAACCCCCTCCATCGTCGTCCAACACGAGACCCCCCCCCTATTGCCATCTAGGGGCTATGTTGGAAACACAAGTGTAACACTATATCTTGATGGATCCAATATCCCCCAAGGCTAAACTCATGGAGAAATGGGGTTTTGTGTCCCCGCACCAAACTCATCATAAAATCCTTCGAATCCTTCTGTTTGATTGGCAGTTTAAATGCCAGTTATGGGCGGAGTTTGTCTTCCTGTCATTTCCTTTAAAAGGGGGATTCCCATGTGGTTGGATGAGATTCGTCGAATGTTGTAACATGTTGTCTCCATCCAGCTGGTACACATTTCTATATACTGCAGAGACTAAAGCGCGTTTGTGAATTCCCGGTATGATCGTCCACTCTGGCTGGACCCATGTCATTCGAATGTTCGTGCCCAAACATACCTTAATTCCTCGGCTGATGTGTTCTGATAAGGGACCCTGACGATTGGTCGCGGGCGATATGTTCGCACTGTGTGTTACCACAGTCCTAAGATAACACACATCAGTGACGAATGGGTTAATACGTCTGTATTGCCCTTGGGCAGTCTGTGAGACTGCACCACTTGCACAGTCATATCTAATGGAGCGTGGGGGGGAGGGGCAAGAAAGTTGTAAATCGCAGACTGTAATATGAAAAGTAAAAAATCACACTACACAAACCGTACCACCATTCTAAAGAGACACATCCTCAAGCGCCCCCGGCAATCCGGCCATTACGGACATCGGCTTGCTGTGTAATCCTTTGATTTCGAAGCCGGTAATTAAGCTGTGCAACCTCCGCGGAGGGAACATAAAGGCCCCTTACAAGGTTGAATGGGCTGCGTTATTTTGCTGTCACGTGCCGTTTGGGGTGGAACTGCTCTTGGGGCTTGTCTGTTCCCTTCCAACCCACTCAACTTGAAACCCTGAAAGGAGGTCAGAAAAACCTTTTACCCTCATTTCAATGAACCGAACGTCTCTAAGGAGCCAAAGTGTTAAATAGTGAAAATGAACCCAGTTTGTAGGAGGACTGATGCTGAATATCTGATACAATCTCCTCTGAAGGACCCGCATAAAACCAACCAATCACATTATTCTATACAAACACCCCACTAGGGGGGGGCTGACCCGCCCATTCACTACTACCATGAGTAGCATCCTCAGGGGGCCCTGAGCCAAGGGCCCCATCTTCTTATTTTTCGTATGACGAAAACAACTGTGGAATGAATCATGGATAGGGGCCTGCATTATAGGGGCATCGAGCCTAAAAGGAACTTTTAGGATAAGGTAGGTACCCCCTGCCACCCCAACCACCGTTATAGCTCATTAAAAAAATACCCGACACAGCGATACCGCCTTCCTCTCCTTTGTATCCCCTCCCGACTCCCTTTTTGGGGGAATGTTCCCAAACTGTCCAGAATCTTTTCCTGCACCCTGGTAAGATACATACACTGGGATAGAAAAAGGTGAAACCGTCATTGGTACTAAACTAGATAATCATGCAAAAAGCAGAAGCTTCCATAAACATTCTAGTTCCTTTTAATATCAGCTGGGAAAGAACTAGAATGTTCCCCGTTATATCCCCCAGGAGAGCATGAAATTAGATTTCTGGCCCATTAGCAATGACTCGAATCCTTACATTTAATTGATGAATTCCCCTCATAATGAGATGTCCGAACTTCGCAAATCCGTCCATTCGATGATCCGCGAATTTCCTGGAAAAATTGAAAAATTCGAAAATCCGTGAGCGGACCTTTAAAAGTAAAAAAATCCTCAAATACAGAATCCGGTTTCGAAGGCTGAAAATCCGCCTTTTCGCGAATGGATAATCCGCGGAACGCATCTGGGTTCGGATCCGCCAACCGGCCACCCTACTCACTACACCTGGACAGCAATAATGTTCATTGTCCATTGAAATAGTTTTTAATTCTAACTCTGCCCTGAACAGCAGTAAAACGGGTGGGCGTGAAGTTTCCAAAGCGCTGCATAATTTAGTGTCCATCAGCAAACACAGAGACCTTGTTCTCAATGCCCCCTTCTAAGTCATTTATAAACAGATTAACAGAAGCGGGCCCCAGTACAGACCCTGAGTACCTCCGCTTAAGAACTTTACCACTAGAGATGTACCCCCTTACACCACTCTCTGTTTGTGATCCAATAACATTCTCTATCCCTGAACAAATGTTTTCTTCAGGCCAACAGTCCTCAGTTTATACATTAGTCGCCTATGTGGCACAGTATAAAAATCTTTCGCAAAAAAGCTTCTTCATACAAATGATTAGAAGTTCCCGGTAAATAATAACCTTATAAACGTTACCGATCTATTGTCACTGACCACGTGGTTGCTGGGTTAAAAAATTTTTAAAAAAAAAACGTTAAGAAAAAAATTACATAGTGAAACGCTTTATATCTGATATTCCGCCAAATTAACTTTCCATTCGGGTCTTGTAAGAAATTATCTGTTAATACAAATAAAAGGAATTATTTGTTATTAGGATCTTTCAATCATGGCGGATTTCAGCCTCATTCCTAATCCTTTGACATCAATATAAATCTGAACCAGGCCAGGCTCATATAATGTCCATTTATAATTCATAGCAAATCAATGACACCGAGCGTTCAGTCAGGAGATTTATTAGGAAATGGAAGTTTGTCGGTCGATAAATCCCTCCCATGTTGCACCTAAAAGAAGAAAAAATGTTTTATTTATGATTTTACTTCCCATATATAACGAGACCCCCTCCCAGAGAGTAACGAGACATCCCTCCCAGAGTGTAACGAGACCCCCTCCAAGAGAGTAATGAGACCCCCTCCCAGAGAGTAACGAGACATCCCTCCCAGAGTGTACGAGACCTCCCCCGAGAGTAATGAACCCCCTCCAGGAGGTAACAGACATCCTCCCGATAGTAACGAGACTCCTCCAGAGTGTAACGAGACCCCCTCCCCCGAGAGTAACGAGACATCCCTCCAGAGTGTAACGAGACCCCTCCATATAGTAACGAGACTCCCTCCAGAGTGTAACGAGACCCTCCAGATGTCGAGCCCCCTCCCAGAGTGTAACGAGACCCCCCCCCAGAGGGTAACCAGACCCCCACCCATGTGTAACGAGACCCCCTCCGAGTGTACGAGACAGCGATCCCAATTCCTCCCAGATGTAACTAGACCCCCTCCCCGGTGAAGACGAGACCCCATCCAGAGTGTAACGATACCCCCTCCCAGAGTGTCATCTAGCACCCCCTCCCCGATGTTAACGGAACCCCCTCCCAGATTAACAGACCCCCTCCCAGAGAGTAAATGAGACCCCCTCCCAGAGAGTAACGAGAAAAACCCCCTCCCAGAGAGTAATGAGACCCCCTCCCAGAGATTAATGATACCCCCCCCCCGATAGTAACGAGACTCCCCTCCCAGATCGTTACGAGACCCCCTCCCAATAGTAAACGAGAACCCCCTCCCGAGAGAATGAGACCCCCCTCCCAGAGATTAATGATACCCCCTCCCAGATAGTAACGAGACTCCCCTCCCAGATAGTAACGAGACCCCCTCCCAGATAGATGAGACTCTCCCCTCCCAGATAGTAATGAACTTTCCTCGCAGAGAGTATATACTTCCTCCCAGATATACGGAGACTCCCTCCCGATATAATAAGACTTCCTCCTCCCAGATAGTAACGAGACTTCCCCCGATAGTAAATGAAGTCCCCTCCCAGAGTGTAACGAGACCCCCTCCCAGAGAGTAATGAGAACCTCCTCCCATAGAGTACGAAGCCCCCTCCCAGGCGTAATGGACCCCCCCCAGAGATTAATGATACCACCCCTCCCCGATAGTAACGGACCTTTTTTTTTTTGCACCATCCCTCCCAGATAGTAACGAGACCCCTCCCAGATAGTAACGAACCCCCTCCCAGAGAGTAACGAGACTCCTCGATAGAATGAGACTTCCTTCCCAGATAGTAATGAGACTTCCCGCGTCAGAGAGTAAACGAGACTTCCCTCCCCGATAGTAACGAGACTCCCTCCCAGATAGTAATAAGACTTCCCCTCCCAGATAGTAACCACGAGTACTTCCTCCCAGATATTAACGAGACTTCCCTCCCAGATAGTAATAGAGAGTCCCCTCCCAGATAGTAACGAGCTCCCCCTCCCAGATAGTAATGAGACATCCCTCCCAAATAGTAACGAGACTCCCCTCCCAGATAGTAACGAGACTCCCCTCCCGATGTATGAGACTTTCCTCCCAGATAGTAACGAGACCCCCTCCCAGATAGTAATAAGACTTCCCCTCCCACATAGTAACGAGACTTCCCCTCCCAGATAGTGTAACGAGACTCCCCTCCCAGATAGTAATGAGACTTTCCTCCCAGATAGTAACGAGACCCCCTCCCAGATAGTAATAAGACTTCCCCTCCCAATAGTAACGAGACTCCCCTCCCAGATAGTAACGAGACCCCCTCCCAGAGAGTAACGAGACTCCCCCTCCCAGATAGAAATGAGACTTCCTTCCCAGATATTAATGAGACTCCCTACGCAGAGAGTAACGAGACTTCCTCCCAGATGTAACGAGACTCCCCTCCCAAATAGTAATGAGACATCCCCTCCCAGAAGTGAAGACTTCCCCTCCAGATAGTAACGAGACTTCCCTCCCAGATAGTAACGAGACTCCCCCTCCCAGATAGTAACGAGACTCCCCTCCCAAGATAGTAACGAGACTCCCCTCCCAGATAGTAATGAGACATCCCCTCCCAGATAGTAATGAGCTTCCCCCTCCCAAAAAAATTAGAAAAAAAATGAGACTCTCCTCCCAATGTACCACCACTCCCCTCCCATATAGTATAAGACATCCCCTCCCAGATATGTACCAGACGTCCCTCCCAGATAGTAACAAGAACTTCCCTCCCAGATAGAATGAGAGTCCCCGCCCAGATAGTAACGAACTCCCCCTCCCAATATAGTAACGAGAACCCCCTCCCCGATGTAATGAGACTTCCCCTCCAATCGAAATGAGAGAGACTCATCCCCCAGATAGTACCAAACTCCCCTCCTAGATAGTAATGAGACCCCTCCCAGATCTAATGAGACCCCCCTCCCAGATAGTAATGAGTCCTTCCCCTCCCGATAGTCATGAGACTCCCTCCCAGATAGTAAATGAAGACTTCCCTCTCAACTAGTAATGAGGCTTCCCATCCAATGTAACGAACTTCCCTCCCAGATTCGTAATGATAGACTTTCCCTCTCAATAGTAATGAGACCCCCCTCCCATATAGTAATAGACCCCCCTCCCAAGAGTAATGTCCTTCCCCCCCAGATGTATGAAACTTGCCCCTCCAGATAGTATGAGACTTCCCTCTCAAATAGTAATGAGACCCCCCTCCCAGATAGTAATGAGCTTCCCCTCCCAGATAGTAATGAGACTCCCCTCCCAGATAGTAATGAGTCTTCCCTCCAGAGTGTACGAGAACCCCCTCCGCAGTAGTAATTGAGACCCCCTCCCAGATAGTATGAGACTTCCCTCCCAAATGTAAAGATACTTCCCTCCCAGATAGTAATGTACTTCCCTCCCAATAGTAATGAGGCTTCCCTCCCAGATAGTAATGAGACTTCCCTCCCAGATAGTAATGAGACTTCCCTCCCAGATAGTAATGAGACTTCCCTCCCAAATAGTAATGAGGCTTCCCTCCCAATAGTATAGACTTCCCCCTCCCAAATATGCATGAGGCTTTCCTCCCAGATAGTATGAGACTTCCCTCCCAATCGTACTGAACTCCCTCCCGATAGTAATGAGACTTCCCCTCCCAGATAGTACTGCGGCTCCCGCCCAGATAGTATAGACTTCCCAGCCCCACCCTCCCACATAGTAATGAGGCTTCCCTCCCCGACGTAATGAGACTTCCCTCCCATATATAATGAGACTTTTCCCCCAATAGTAACGAGACTTCCCTCACCCCAGATAGTAATGAGACTTTCCCTCCCAGATAGTATGAGCCCTTCCCTCCCAAATAGTATGAGGCTTCCCTCCAGATAGTATGCGACTTCCCTCCCAAATAGTAATGAGGCTTCCCTCCCAGATAGTAATGAGGCTTCCTCCAAGATAGTAACGAGACGTCCCCCCAGATAGTTAATGAGACTTCCCTCAAATAGTAAGATACCCCCCTCCCAGATATAATTAAGACCCCCCTCCCAAATCGTATGATCTTCCCCTCCCAGATTAGTAATTAGACCTCCCCTTCCCAGATAGTAATGAAGAAGACTTTTTCCCTCTCAAATGTAAATGCACCCCCCTCCTACCCCCCTCCCAGATGGTAATAGGTCTTGCCTTGCCCCTCCCAGATAGTAATGAGACTCCCCTCCCAGCTAGTAATGATTTCCCCTCCCGATAGTTAATGAGACTCCCCTTCCCAGATAGTAATGAGACCCCCCTCCCAAAGTATGAGACTTCCCTCCCAAATATTAACGAGACTTCCTCCAGAGCGTAGAGACTTCCCAACCAAATAGTAATGAGGCCTTCCCTCCCAGATATTAATGAGACTTCCCTCCCGATAGTATGACGACCTTCCCTCCCAGATAGTAATGAACGTCCCTCCCAATAGTAATGAGGCTTCCCTCCCAGATAGTAATGAGACTCTCCCTCCCAATAGTCTGAGGCTTCCCTCCATATAGTAATTAGACTTCCGCTCCCAAATATTAATGAACTCCCCCTCCCAGATAGTATGAGACTTCCCCTCCCAGATAGTAAATGAATTCTTCCCTCCCAGATAGTAATGAGACTTCCCTCCCAGATAGTAATGAGACTTCCCTCCAAATGTAATGAGCTTCCCTCCCATAGTAAGGGACTTCCCTCCCAAATAGTAATGAACTTCCGCTCTCCAATAGTACCGAGACTTCCCTCCCAGATAGTAATGACGACTTCCCTCCCGCTAGTAATGAGACTTCCCTCCCCAATAGTAATAGGCTTCCCTCCCAGAATAGTAATTGAACTTCCCTCCAAATAGTAATGAGCACAAAAAAAAAAAAAAGTTCCTCCAGATAGTAATGAGACTTCCCTCCACATAGTATGAGCTTCCCTCCCAATATTAATGAACTTCCCTCCAATATTAGGAGGCTTCCCTCCCAATATTAATGAGACTTCCCTCCCAAATGATGAGCTCCCCCAGATAGTATGAGACTTCCCTCCCAAATATAAAGGGCTTCCTCCCAGATGTAATGAGACTCCCTCCCAAATAGTAGGAGACTTCCCTCCAAATCGTAATAACTCCCCTTCCAGATAGTAAGAGACTTCCCCTCCCGATAGTATGAGGCTTCCCTCCCAGATAGTAATAGACTTCCCTCCAAATAGCACTGAGGCTTCCCTCCCAGATAGTAATGAGACTTCCCTCTCCAGATAGTATGAGACGTCCCTCCTAAATAGTAACTGACTTTTCCCCTCCCATATAGTATGAGGGACTTCCCTCCCAGATAGTAGAGACTTCCTCTCAAATATAATGAGACTCCCCTCCCAGATGTATGAGACTTCCCTCCCAAATAGTAATGAGACTCCCTCCCAATAGTAATGAGACTCCCTCCCAGATGTACTGAGGCTTCCCTCCCGATAGTAAGGATACTTTCCCTCCCAAATAGTATGAGCTTCCCCTCCCAATAGTAATGAGACTGTTCCCTCCCAGATAGTAATGAAACTTCCCTCCCAGAAGTAATGAGACCCCCCTCCCCCAGATATAACGAGACTTCCCTCCCAGATAGTAATGGAGACTCCCTCCCAGATAGTCATGAAGACTTCCCTCCCAGATAGTAATGAGACTTTCCCTCCCAAATAGTAACCGACCTTTCCCTCCCAGATAGTAATGAGAACGTCCCTCCCAAATAATGATGCTTCCCTCCACATGATAGTAATGAGACTTTCCTCCCAGATATAAATGAGACTTCCCTCTCAAAGTAATGAACTTCCCTCTCAAATAGTAATAACTTCCCCTCTCAATACTATGAGACTTCCCTCCCAATATTAATTAGACCCCCCTCCCAGATAGTAATGAGACTCCCCTCCAAGATGTAATGAGACTTCCCTCCAAGATAGTACGGACTTCCCCTCCAGTAGTAATGAGACCCCCTCCCAAATGTACTGAGGCTTCCCTCCCAGATACGTAATGAGACTTCCCTCTCAAAGTAATGAACTCCCCCTCCCAGATAGTAATGAGACTCCCTCCCAATAGTAACGAGACTTCCCCCAGATAGTACGAGACTTCCCTCCCCAGTAGTAAACGAGACTTCCCTCCCCAGATAGTAATGAGGACTTCCCTCCCCAATATAACGAACCCCCCTCCCAGATAGTATGAGACCCCCCTCCCATATAGTAAACAGAGACTTTCCCCTCCCCAAATAGTACGAGACTCCCCTCCCAGTAGTAATTAGACCCCCTCCAAATAAGTATGAACCCCTCAAATGAGACCCCCCTCCCAGATATAAAGGGAGACTTCCCCTCCCTAGATAGACGAGAACCCCCCGACCAGATAGTAGTGAGAGCCCCCTCCCAGTAGTAATGAGGACCTCCCCTCCCAAATGTGTGCGATGTTCGTACCCCCCTCCAGATAGTAACGAGACTTCCCCTCCCAGACTAGTAGAGAGACCCCCCCTCCAACAGTAATGAGACCCCCTCCCAGATAGTAATGAGACTTCCCCTCCCGATGAACGAGACTTCCCTCCCAGATAGTAGGAGACCCCCCTCCCATATGTCTGATCCTTCCCTCCCGATAGTAACAGAACTTACCCTCCCAGATAGTAAGGAGACCCCCCCCCATATTAATGAAGACTCACCCCCCAGATAGAATGAGACTTCCCCTCGCCCGAGGTAATGAGACTCCCCTCCCATCTATAATGAGACTCCCCACCCAGATAGTATGAGAACTTCCCCTCCCAGATAGAATGAGACTTCCCCTCCCGATAGTATGAGCTCCCCCTCCAGATAGTAATGTGGAGACTCCGGCCTCCCAGATAGAAGGTGGGATGTACTCTTCCCCTCCCAATGTCGGTACTGACTTTCCCCTCCATACTGTTGTAGTAAACGAGACGTGGCGGTCCCTCCCAGATTGGTAAGGGAGGCCCGTCCCTCCCGATAGGTATGTACTGAGATACTTCCCTCCCTCAGATAGTAAACGAGACTTCCCCCCCCAGATAGTCAGGAGACCCCCTCCCAAGAGTAGAACCCCACTCCCAGGCTAGTAATGAGACTCCCCTCCCGATATTAATGAGACTCCCCTCCCAGATAGTAATGAAATGAGACTTCCCCCTCCAGATAGTATGAGACTTTCCCTCCCCGATAGTAATGATACTTCCCTCCCATATAGAACTCCCCTCCCAGATAGTAAGAGACTTCCCCTCCCAGATGTTGAGACTATCCCCTCCAGATGTATTAGACTCCCCTCCCAGATAGTATCACTGCTAAATAAAAATAAAACATAATGACCGCCGTGAGTTTTCTGTTACGCGGAGACGGACAGGATAGGATTGAACTAGATGGGCAGTGACTGGTGACCTTGTCCTAATGGGGTCTTGGGGTGAATTCACTCTGCACATTGCTGCTTTGTTTATGACGATTTTCTTCAATTTGGTTTGGAAATTTCAATAAAACAAAATAAGAATCCAATGTTTCATAGACATAGACCTTCACTTTTCAGTATTTCTCGGTATTTTTTGGTGTTTCAGGATGTGCACCAATGTCTGCCATGTACAATGCTGTTTTGAAACCTTACCGCTGGGGCTTCCTATCCCCCTCTTGCCATATCCAATCCCGCCCTTACACCTGGCTGTGATTGCTATTGGGATTTTCCAAGGTCATAATTGGCCACAGATTCTTACAAGTCATTCTGAATTGAGAAAGCGAGTCGGATGACTCCGAAGCGGTCGTCAGAACTAACTTCAAGTCAGTTTGATCTAATTGAATATAACAGATAAATAATAAAAAAATGTAAAAATATAGAGTACTGACTGTAATGCTCAACTCCTTTAACCTTTAATATAGTGGATTAGAGATTATAATAATTCTTTCTCTTCAAAAATGTACCGCACAGAAGTCCCACCTGTGTCTCTTTATTCACTTTGGCCTAAAATACTTAATCTTCAAATATGACTGTACCTTTTCCCTCTGAAAATTCCTCCATCCCTGTGAAAGTCCCCATCCCTGTGAAGTTCCCCATCCTGTGAAAGTTCCTCCATCCTGGCGAAAGATCCTCCATCCCTGCGAAAGTCCCCCATACCCTGCGAAAGTTCATCCATCCCTGTAAAGTTCCCCATCCCTGTGAAAGTTTTCCCCCATCCCTCTGAAAAGTTCCCCATCCCTGTGAAGTTTCCTTCCATTCCCTGTGAAAGTCCCCCATCCCTGTGAAAGTTCCCCCATCCCGTGAAATTTCCCCTTCCCGTGAAAGTTCCCCTATCCCTGAGAAGTCCCGCCCTCCCTGATAAAAGTTCCGCATCCCTGTGAAAGTTCCCCGAATCCCTGGAAAGTCCCTCCATCCCTGTGACTTTCCTCCTCCGTGTGCAAGTTCCCCATCCCTGTGAAAGTTCCCCCATCCCTGTGAAAGTTCCTCCATCCCTGTGAAAGTTCCCCCATCCATGTGAAAGTTCCCCATCCCTTGAAAGTTGCCCCCATCCCGGTACAGTTCCTCCCATCCTGTGAAAGTTCCCCCCATCCCTGTGAAGTGCCTCCATCCTGGAAAGTTCCCCCATCCCTGTGAAGTTCCCCCATCGCCTGTGAAGTTCCCCCCAGCCTTGTGAACGTTCCCCATCCCTATTCAGGCCGCCACCCCGGTGAAATTCCGCCTCCCTGGGAAAGTTTCCCCGAGCCCGGTGACCAGGCCCTCCATCCCCTGTGAAAGTTTCCTGCATCCTTGTGAAGTTCCTATCTCTGGGAACGTTCCTCCATCCCTGTGAAAGTTCCCCCATCCCTCGCGAAAGTTCATCCATCCCTGTGAAAGTTCCCCTATCCCTGTGAAAGTTCCTCCATCCCTGTGAAAGTTCATCCATCCTTGTGAAGAGTTCCTATCCCTGTGAAGGTTGCCCACCCTGTGAAAGTTCCCCCATCCCTGTGAAAGTTCTCCATCCCTGTGAAGTTTCCCACCATCCCTGTAAAGTTCTTCCCATCCTGTGAAGTTCCTCCATCCCTGTGAAGTTCCCCATCCCTCTGAAAGTTCCCCATCCCTGTGAAATTCCCCATCCCTGTGAAAGGCCTCCATCCCTTGCACGTTTCCCCCTCCCTGTGAAAGTTTCCCCACCATCCCTGTGAAAGTTCCCCCATCCATGTGAAAGTTCCCCCATCCCTGGAAATTCCTCCCTCCTGTGAAAGTTCCCCATCCTGTGAAAGTTCCTCCATCCCTGGAAAGTCCCCCCATCCCTGTGAAAGTTCCCCATCCCTGTGAAAGTTTTCCCCCATCCCTGTGAGTTACCCCTATCCTAGAAATCCCTCCTCCTGTAAAAGTTTCCTGCCTCTGTGAAGTTCCTATCCCTGTGAGTCCCTCTCCCTGGAAAGTTTCCTCCAGCCTTGTGAAGTTCCCCCATCCCTGTGAAGTTCCCCTCCCCCTGTGACAGTTCCTCCAATCCTCGCCTGGAGTCCCCCATCCATGTGAAGTTCCTCCATCCCTGTGAAAGTTCCCCATGCGTCCCCCCTGTAAGTTTCCTCCATCCCTGTGAAAGTTCCCCCATCCCTGTTAAAGTTCCCCATCCCTGTGAAAGTTCCCTCCCCCATCCCTGTGAAAGTTCCCCCAACCCTTTAAAGTTCCCCCATCTTGTGAATCCCCATCCCTATTAGTTCCTCCATCCCTGTGAAGTTCCCTCCATCCCGTGAAGTTCCCCTATCCTGTGAAAGTCCCCTTCCAGTCCCCTCCATCCTGTAAAGTTCCTCCATCCTTGTGAAAGTTCCCTATCCCTGTGAAAGTTCCTCCTCCCTGGAAAGTTCCCCATCCCTGCGAAAGTTCATCCATCCATCCCTGTGAAAGTTCCCTATCCCTGTGACAGTTCCTCCATCCCTGTAAAAGTTCCTCCATCCTTGTGAAGTTCCCTATCCCTGTGAAGGTTGCCCCATCCCTGTGCATCCCCCATCCCTGTGAACGTTCCTCATCTCCTGTGAGTTCCCCCATCCCTGTTAAAGTTTTCTCCCATCCCTGTGAAAGTTCCTCCCATCTGTGAAGTTCCCCCATCCCTCTGAAGTTCCCCCATCCCTGTGAAATTCCCCTATCTCCTGTGAAGTCCTCCATCCCTTGTGAAAGTTTTCCCCATCCCTGTGCATTCCACATCCCTGTGAAAGTTCCCCCCATCCATGTGAAGTTCCCCCCCCATCCCTGTGAAGTTGTCCTCCATCCCTGTGAAAGTTCCCCCATCCCTGTGAAAGTTCCTCAATTCTGTGAAAGTTCATCCATCCCTGTAAGTTCCCTATCCCTGTGAAGTTCCCTCCATCCCTGTGAAAGTTCCTCCATCCTTGTGAGAGTTTCCCCTATCACCCACCCTGTGAAGGTTGCCCCTCCTGTTAAAGTTCCCCCCATCCCTGTGAAAGTCCTCCATCCCGTGAAAGTTCCCCCATCCCTTGAAAGTTCTCCCATCCCTGTGGAAAGTTCCCTCCCATCCCTGTGAAAGTTCCCACTTCCCCCATCCCTCTGAAAGTTCCCCCATCCCTGGGAAAGTTCCCCTATCCCTGTGAAGTTCCCTCCATCCCTGTGAAAGTTCCCCCATCCTGGAAAGTTCCACCATCCTGTGAAAGTTCCCCCATCCATGTGAAAGTTCCCCCAATCCCTGTGAAAGTTCCTCCATCCCTGTGAAATTTTTCCCCCATCCCTGTGAAAGTTCCTCATTCCTGTGAAAGTTTCATCCATCCTGTGAAAGTTTCATCCATCCCTGTAAAGTCCCCCCAATCCCTGTGAAAGTTCCCCCAGCCCTGTTAGTTCCCCATCCTGTGAAAGTTCCCCCATCCCCTGGGAAGTCCCCCATCCTGTGAAAGTTCCCCCATCCATTTGAAAGTTCCCCCATCCCTGTGAAAGTGTCCTCCATCCCTGTAAAAGTTCCCCGAAAAACATCCCTGTGAAAGTTCCCAATTCCTGTGAAGTTTCATCATCCCTGTGAAAGTTCATCCAGTCCCTGTGAAAGTTCCCCCATCCCTGTTGACGTTCCCGCATCCCTTGAAAGTTCATCCATCCCTGTGAAAGTCTCATCCCTGTGAAAGTTTCCCATCCCCTGTGCAAGTTCCCCCCCCCCACCCCCCACCCCTCCGGCATCCCTGTGAAGTTCCTGCCATCCCTGTGAAGTTTCCCCCATCCCTGTGAACGTTCCCCCACCCCGTGAAAGTTCCTCCATCTGTGAAAGTTGCTCCATCCTGTGAAAGTGTCCTCATTTCCTGTGAAGTTCCTCCCATCCCTGTGAAAGTTCCCCCATCCCGTGAAGTCCCCCCATATCCCTGTGAAAGTCCCCATCCTGTGAAAGTTCCTCAATTCCTGTGAAAGTTCATCCATCCCTGTGAATTTCCTCCATCCTTTGTGAAAGTTCCCCGATCCTGTGAAGGTTGCCCCATTGCTGTGAAAGTTCCCCCCATCCCGGTGAAAGTTCCCCATCCCTGTGAAATGCCCCCATTCACCTCCCTTGAAAGTTCCCCACCCTGTGAAAGTCCGCCCATCCCGGTGAATTTCCCCCATCCATGTGAAAGTTCCCCCATCCTGTAAAGTTCCCCCATCCCTGTGAAAGTTCCCCATCCCTGTGAAAGTTCATCCATCCCTGTGAAAGTTCATCCATCCCTGTGAAAGTTCCCCCATCCCTGTGAAAGTTCCCCCATCCCTGTGAAAGTTCCCCCATCCCTGTGAAAGTTCATCCATCCCCTGCGAAAGTTCCGCCATCCCTGTGAAATTTCCCCCATCCTGTAAAGTTCCCCCATCCCTGTGAAAGTCCCCCATCCTGTGAAAGTTTCCTCCATCCCTGTGAAGTTCCCCCATCCCTGTGAAAGTTCCCCCATCCCTGTGAAAGTTCCTCCATCCCTGTGAAAGTTCCTCCATCCCTGTGAAAGTTCCTCCATCCCTGTGAAAGTTCTCTCAATCCCTGTGAAAGTTCCCCCATCCATGTGAAAGTTTCCCCCATCCATGTGAAAAGTTCCCCCATCCCTGTGAAGTTGGATGGGGGAACTTTCACAGGGATGGGGGGAACTTTCACAGGGATGGGGGAACTTTCACAGGGATGGATGAACTTTCGCAGGGATGGGGGAACTTTCGCAGGGATGGAGGATCTTTCCCAGGGATGGAGGAACTTTCACAGGGATGGGGGAACTTTCACAGGGATGGGGGAACTTTCACAGGGATGGAGGAATTTTCAGAGGGAAAGGTACAGTCATATTTGAAGATTAGAGTATTTTAGGCCAAAGTGTAATAAAGAGACACAGGTGGGAATTCTGTGCTGTACATTTATTGAAAAGAAAGAATTATTATAATCTCTAATCACTATTAAAAAGGTTAAAGGATGTTGAGCATTACAGTTCAGTATCTACTATTTTTACATTTTTTTATTTATTTATCTGTTATATTCAATTAGATCAACTGGACTTGAAGTTTAGTTCTTGAAGACGCTTCGCTAGTCATCCGACTCGCTTTCTCAATTCAGAATGACTTGTACAAGAATCTGTGGCAATTATGTACCTTGGAAAATCCCAATTAGCATATCACAGCCAGGTGTTAAGGGCGTGATTGGATAGTGGCTAAGAGGTGTTATAGGAACGCCCAGGGTAAGGTTTCAAAACAGCATTGTACATGGCAGACAGATGGTGCACATCCGAAACACCAAAAAATACCGAGAAATACTGAAAAGTGACGTCTATTTCTATTGAAACATGGATTCTTATTTGTTTTATTGAAATTTCCAAACCAAATTGGAAGAAACGTCATAAACAAAGCAGCAATGTGCAGAGTGAATTCACCCCAAGACCCCAATTAGACAAGGTCACCAGTCACTGCGCCATTAGTTCAATCCTATCCTGTCCGTCTCCTCGCTAACATGAAAACTCAACGGCTGTCATTATGTTTTATTTATTAGCAGTTTACTATCTGGGAGGGGAGTCTCATTACTATCTGGGAGGGGAAGTCTCATTACTATCTGGGAGGGGAAGTCTCATTACTATCTGGGAGGGGAAGTCTCATTACTATCTGGGAGGGGAGTCTCATTACTATCTGGGAGGATGGGCCTCTACTGTCCCCCACTACCTACCCACAGGCCTCTACTGTCCCCTACTACCTACCAATGGGCCTCTTCTGTCCCCTACTACCTACCCATGGACCTCTACTGTCCCCAACTTTCTACCCATAGGCCTCTATTGTCTCCTACTACCTACCCATGGGCCTCTACTATCCCTTTCTTTCTACCCATGGGCCTCTAGTGCCCCCTTCTACCTACCCATAGGCCTCTACTGTCCCCTACTATCTACCCATGGGCCTCTAATGCCCCCTACTACCTACCTATGGGCCTCTACTGTTCCCTACTTTCTACCCATGGGCCTCTAGTGCCCCCTTCTACCTACCCATAGGCCTCTACTGCCCCTACTAACTACCCATGGGACTCTAGTGTCCCCTACTACCAACCCATAGGCCTCTACTGTCCCCTACTACCTACCCATGGCTCTCTACTGTCCCCTACTACCTACTCATGGGCCTCTACTGTCCCCTATTTTCTACCCATAGGCCTCTATTGTCCCCTACTACCTACCCATGGGCCTCTACTGTCCCCTACTTTCTACCCATGGGCCTCTACTGTCCCCTACTTTCTACCCATGGGCCTCTAGTGTCCTCTTCTACCTACCCATAGGCCTCTACTGTCCCCTACTACCTACCCATGGGCCTCTACTGTCCCCAACTTCTACCTACCCATGTGCGCCTCTACTGTCCCATAACTTCTACCTACCCAGGGGCCTCTACTTGTTTAAATGGCAATAATCTGGAGGTCCACATACCTGCTGTAGTTCTAGCTGAACCTCATCAAGTGGAAGATTGTTATTATCATCACTAGAATCATCCACATCCCATAGATCATTATGGCCAGAAGGATTTACAAAGACCAATGAAATCACATGTCATCTGTTCCCATGCAGACACTTGCTCTCATGCATAGGTGCAGGTGCAGATAGAAGTTTGTTACTTTGTTCTATGGGAGATTGTTACTTTGCTGGCTCTGACCTCTGCTAGTAAAACTAAGGTCGGAAATTTAACCCCTGCCTTTCCACTCACTCCAGCATTAACTGCTTTTTTACCCAGTGATCTCTGCAAAAACTGGAGCGGGTCCGCGGGTGTCTCCTCCTCTCCTGTAAGATTTACTTAAGAACGGGAGGTAAGAGATGGAGCATTTACCTCCTGTTCTTCAGTAAGTCAGATAGAAACCAACTTATTTTTTGATGGACATACCCTTTAAGTGTGTGTTCTCATAGTGCATAGTATGCCTGTTACAAACAATTTCTTAGTCGATCGGGCTGTTTGCTTCCGATGGCTCGTTTGTCTGAATCAGATGAATGGAAAATTGGACCCGTCGAAAAACCAAGGCATCTATGGGCCACACGCTCGTTCACAGCAGCTATTTTTGCCGTGACCATCATTCCATCTTCTGTCTGATTTAAACCGAACAACACACTGAGGCAGCAATTGGTACATCCGAAAGACCCAATACCAAAACACAAGAAAAGCGATATCATATACGCAGTGCAGTGCAGTGAAGATTGCTCTGATTTGTATGTGGGGGAGACCAAACAGCAACTGCATCAACGTACGGCCCAGCACAGAAGAGCCAATTCCTCGGGTCAGGACTCAGCCATGTACCTGCATCTCAAGGAAGATTGTAATGTTATCATATTGGCAAAGGAACATGACTGGTTTAAGAGAGGTGTCAAGGAGGCCATTTATGTGAAAATACAGAAACCAAGCCTGAATAGAGGTGTGTGTGTGGGGGGGGGAGGAGGGGGAGTTTCGACACCAACTGTCTGCCATGCAAAATGCTGTTTTGACACCTTACCTTGGGCAGTTCCTCTTAACAACTCTTAGCCTCAATGCATCCACACCTTGCATTCAGAATGTCCCTAACACCTGGCTGTGATGTGCTAATTGAAACTTTCCAGGGTAATTAATTGCCATAGATTCTTGTACAAGTCATTCTGAATTGAGAAAGCCAGTCAGATGACTAGCGAAACGTCTTCAAGAACTAAACTTTAAGTCCAGTTGATCTAACTGAATACAACAGATATCCCCTCACTATATGTTCAAGACCTAGAATGTTGCCATTATCTACTATATTGTCTGTATAACTTCCAGAATGAAGGAAGGTTTGGTAACCTGTAGAGCTAAACAGGGACAATGATTTTTAAAGTCCCAGACAATTGGCTTCTTGGTGTCCAATGATGACCCATGTTTGACTGATACATTTGCATGGCTTATTTATGTAGTTACAATGCCATTCCTCCTCGTTACTGTGGTAAAAGGTAAGTGCTTGTCATTTTAAATATCAACAAGAACTGCCCCTAAAATATATCATGATGTAACTAATATTAAAGTAGAAAGAGTGAAATAGCTTTATCTCATACATAATCATAATTAGCTAAGAAGCAGTAACTTGTTTCAAGTCAAGAAAGGCCTTGTAAATTCTCTTTAAAGGTCATATAAAGGTTCAATGAGCGTTTTAGCCATATATTCTAAAGCAGACTGAGAGAGAGTTGGTAGCAATAGTCCTGACATTTTTGAGTTTGAAGCTTGATACACTGATAACACAGGACAGCAAGTTTTTGGAGAGAAACTTAAACTTAAAGATGTTTTGGACATGAAATGGGCCAGTGACAACCCAGACTTGTTTGCAATGATGGAAAAAAACTAGGATGTATGTTTTTCAGAACTTAGATCCTGAGGAACTTATTCAAACATTGGGTTATATCTGCAGTTTTGAAGACTTAGAAATAAAGTTTGTTCTTTTGGATGAACTATTAAAGGATCCTGAACATCCAAACAAAGATTAGGTCATTAACTTTGAAATCCGTTCCCTAAGAGACAGCCATGCACTAATTGAGAAAGTTGGAATAGAAGATGCCTCTCAGTTTATAGAAGATAACCCACACTCTAGGCTTTGGCATTTATTAGCTGAAGCCGCCCTTGATAAGCTGGACCTTGTCATGGCTAAGCAAGCCTTTGTGCTTTGCAAGGATTACCAAGGCATTGAGTTTGTGAAACACGTAGGTAACCTGCAGAGTCTATGAAGCAAGCAGAAATTGCTATTTTTGAAGATTTGTTGAAGCTGAGAAAATGTACTTGGACATGGACAGAAGAGACCTTGCCATTGGGCTGCGAATAAAGTTGGGGGACTGGTTGCGAGTGCTGCAGCTACTGAAACACGGTGCTGGTGATTCTGATGACACCTTATTGGAACAGGCATGCAATGCCATTGGTGACTACTTTGCAGACAGAAATGGGTGAATGCTGTACAGTATTATGTACAAGGCAGAAGCCAGGAACGTCTGGCAGAGTGCTACTAAATGCTTGGAATCTAAGTTCTTGCCAGCTCACTTCCTGAAAACCATAAGTTACTTCCTGAGATTTCCCACATGTTTGTGACAGTTGGAATGTGTGAGCAGGCGGTAGCTGCCATTAAAAATGTAACCAGCCTGCCACTGCAGTTGATGCCTGTGTACATTTAAATCAGTGGAATAAAGCTGTTGAGTTGGCTAAAACCCACAAGATGAAAGAAATTAGAAATCTTGCCAAGTAGGCCCCCATTTATTAGAAAAGAATAAAACACTGGAAGCTTTTGAACTGTACCCAAAGCCAACCATTTCCTAGAAGCTGCTAAACTAATGTTCAAGATTGCTGAAGACGAGGCAAACAAGTCACTACATGTTAAGAAGCTGTATGTTCTAGCAACCTTGCTAGTGGAACATACCATGATCATGTAAAGAACAGGAGACTGAAAGGAAAGTGAACTGAAGCAATATCAGCCTTAGCTGGTTTGCTAGAAGAAGACAGCATGTTATCTGATAATCAAATAATTGACAATGTCTGCTTGACCAAAGACAAGTCTATGAGGGTTACCTGGATGCTGCCATGAGGATTACTCTGCACTTAAGAGACCACGAGGATATTATTCCTGCTGTAGAAATGTATTCCCTCCTGGCTCTTTGTTCCTGTGCTAATAGAGCATTTCGTACATGCTCAAAGGCCTTCATCAAGCTTGAATTCTTGGAGACTTTAACTAATGAACAGAGACAGCAATATGAAGATCTTGCCCTGGAAATCTTTAGTAAGCATAGCCCAAAAGACACCAGAAAGATCGATTTGGACAACATTCCTGAAGGTGGGGAAGGAAAGCTCCCAACATGCATTGCCTCAGGAAGAATGATCACAGAATACCAGTTCTGGATGTGTAATATGTGCAAGCATTGTGCACAACACAAAGAGATCACTAACTACAACGTCTGCCCTCTCTGCCATAGCCACATATCCTGAACTGGCAACTCAAATGTGACTAGGCCACCTGACAGAATTTCAGACCAAAGAAATTGGGAAACCAATTTATCCTTGTGGCAAAGGATTATAGGCTCTATATTATCATATGTAAACTATACATGCTAGGACTTACTGCATCTGTGCATTTCTACAGGCTGTCCGAGTACTGTGTAAGGGCATTTTCCAGCAGAAAAAATAAATGGCTATAATGAGTTTAAACCATAGTCAACCTAAAACCACCTTTACTGTGTAGAATAACTGCAATGGAAACTAGGGAATGTATTTGTAAGGCTGTTGCTGATGGTTTTATCACCGTATGGGTGCCACATTACTTTTTAAAATATAAAGATGCCTGGTTAGTGCAAATGAGTAAGTCTAGGGTGCCCAGCTGCAGCCAGGGAATGCTGGGAGATGTAAGGCTAGCTTAACAGAAATAAAGTTGCCCATTAGAACCGCTCACTCAAACAGGTGATAAAGGTGAAATTCAAAAATATCTTTATTGTATCTCCAAAATGAAAATATAATAAATGCACTTACAAAAATAGATTTAAAACATTAAAAACATATCACACATATCCAGCCTTCCCAGAATAAAGTCCCTCAATAGTCCTCCAGTCTCTCCCTAAGTGAATTATAGGAAAAATATAAAGTGCTACAGTACGCAATCCTATACTTAGCTGTCTAGTCGTAACAGACCTGTAGGTCACTGTCGGGGTTCTCTACCGTCCAGGCAAAGTGAGGACTTGTGTTCAATATGAATGGGCTTAAGACATTCTAAAGCTTCCGTGGGACTGATCTATAATACGACCCCCTGGGAGGCGGATAGACCGGACGCGTTTCGCTGCACGAGCTTCTGCTGTGGCCCATATATCTTTGGCCCATTTGCCCCTTCCCCTTCTCTTTCCAAGATTAATTTATGGGGTTGTACCATACAGGTGTGGTCTAACATATTGGTCATTGGTAGTGCTCCGTATATAATTGTCTGTTACAATGCTGGGAGATGTAGCCTCTCGAGGTCCAGAGATTGGGCAACCCTAATGTAAGTTTATTAGGACACATACAGAAACATGGTTATTTCAGAATAAGGTTTATTGTCATAAAACATGGAACTCCCTTGTCCGCAATGAAGTCTGGGGAGGGAACAGCACTTTGTAAAAACCATAAAAGGTAATACTCGAAAGTATCGTTCGATTTCGGCAATCCTCGAATTTGCAGTTCTATTTTCGCTAACCCTCGAAAGTATCATTTGGTAACCCTCGAAAGTATCATTTGGTAACCCTTGAAAGTATCATTCGGTAACCCTCAAATGTATCATTCGGTAACCCTGGAATGTAGCTTGCACAAAACCCGACAATTGCCCGATCGTGAAGTAAGAAGTGTTTTAACAAGTTTTGGTGTTAGTGCCATGTTCCCCAGATCATTTTCCAGGTGCCACAGCCATTTACAGTAAGTTACCATTGTTAGTTTAGCTGTCAATCATCCGGACTTTTCTAACTATCACTCCCCATTGACTTTAATGGGTCCCAATTAAAACTTTTACTCAAGTTTGAAAATGGACCGAACTTTATGAAGTTCGGCCATCTCTAATGAGAAGTCCTGTTTCAAACTTGTCCCAGTGTGTGCATGGCATGTGTGGTACATTGTCATGCCAAGGATTGTTCATGGTCATGGCTAGGCAACTCGAGGACGTGGCTGTGCAGTCCAGCCTCACCCACTTGTTTGGTGTATGTCCTCTTTGGCTGTTGTGGTTGCATGTACCTCCTACACAGTTGCTTCCTCAATTTTACAAAGCAAAGAACTGAGACAGAAGAGGACACAACCCACCTTGACACCTGGCTATCTTTACCTGTTGTATCGTACCCCAATCACCAGAGCTGGATTGCTAGCAAAGCATCAAGGGCACCTGTTTAGGGCCAAGTTTAGCGATACTGGTGTTCAGCACTATGGACCCTCTACAGACAGTATCTTCAATTTTCTATTACTGCCTGCCTTACCTTTATGCTCACATTGGGATGGTATAGAGTGGGTGGAAAATTCCTACTCCTGCTCTCGATCAGTCAATGCACAGCACTAACCATGTATCAGGAGGCTCCTGTTTAGCAGAGGTGGGAAAGCAGGTGGCATCTAACTAGGGGGAGAGGTGGGACAAGAAGGAAGCTGCTAGTGAGAAGTAGCTCAGTACAGGTTTTCCAGATGTGAATTGCTAGGGACAATGGTATAAACAAAGAGGAACCTGGAGGCAGAGGTAATAAAAGCCAGAAAAGGAGCAGTCAGATTGTTTTTTCTTTTGATATTTTCCATTTTCTTTTCATTACACTCCGCCACCATTTTTTAGCCTTGTTTTTTTTTAAACTGTATTTAACTGTATATAGAATTAGCTGGTTCCTAAAAGTGCTGGTAACCCATGGCCCAGTTATATAGAAATGTAACATTACAGTGAGATAATGGAATGAATTAGTACACGGTGTGGATAGAATACAATGTCTCTCTCCTACTGAACTGATAATCCTGGACTTAAGAGGAGACTTGTCACGCCCACTTTCCAAGGCCATGACCACGGAATGCCTCAGGAACGTCCCTAACCCCTCACTGCCTCCCACCACCCTTAGAACACAGACCATGCCCCTTGTGATGTCACGCCCCACCCCCACATGATGTCCCCACCCTGCCCGGAAGCCTGAAAGGCAGGGTGGGATGTCTGTATTAGCAGCAATTTAACCCCTTGTGTGCATCACCTTACATGTACACTGTAAGTCAAGGTCGACTGTATGAAGTCAAGGTCGATATTGCACATGGCGATTTGAGACTTTTTTTTGCATTGACTTTTCAATGGAAGAGTCACATGACTCCCTATGAAGTGGACATTTATTTAACCTGCCAATGGGTCCATGGAAGGTGTCAGTACATTGTGGAGTGTTTCTCAATACTAATAAGAACTTTTATTGTTGTTAAAAAGTTAAAAAGGCAAACTTTCATCAAAAGCGAAAATTATGTAGCAAAAAGTAATAATGCTTAAAAAGATCAGCACATATGGTGGTAAATAGGTAATAGTCCCCGGTAGTTTTTTAAAGTAGTATTAAATTGGTTAATACACACTGAACACCTATCTTTGTTATTTAATAGCCCAGCCAAAGATATAAATAGTGTAAAACCCAAAAGGCGAATTTTCTCTATTTTGTTAATAGGAGACATTTTGTAGTATTGCTTATTTTCAGCAAACTGCAGCACCAGTTCCATTAATATGGGAACATCCCATAGTGCTGGGTAAGAAATAGTCATGTTAATGGAACATTCCAGTAAGTAATGATGTTTGGTGAAAATTCTGGTAAAACTGCAAAAGATGCAACAAAAGGGAGAAAAGGGGCAAAAAAGCGAAATTTCACCTATTTATTTAAAAAATGACAAAAACAGCTCTGAAATTTCACTAGAGAGCAATCTCTCTTTTCGCAGTGATACAGTTAACGCAATGAATAAGGCGAAAACTATCGCCACACAGCGACACAGCGATACTTTCCCTCAAAGGCAAAAGCGAAAATGAGCATTTTTATAAATAAGGCGAAATAGCGCTATATAGACAGTGATATGGATGAGGCTATTAATATACATTATTCCACAGCACTAGATTTCAATATTAGGATATACAGTCAGGGCCAATCGTTTTGGAAGTAACACAAATGTTGTTTTGCAGTTTCATAATCTTTAGATTAGTTTTACATTTCTATAATGTGCAGAAAAACAATTATAAACATTTCCTATGTTTCAAAGGTATTTATTAACAAATCCATCAAATATATACAAACAATATTTACATTTCATATTCAGTGTCAATATTCACAGTGATTATTCTTCTCCATTACTTCTCTAATTTGCTCTGCCATGCTGGATATCTGCTTCTGGGCCGATGCTGATCCATTCATGGCTTTTTGGTGCATTCGATCCAGAGGAAGGCGAAAAACCCCAAAACAAAAAATGGGGGAAAATTCCTTCCTGACTCCAAATGGCAATCGGAAAAAATCCCTGGATCTACTATATCTATTGATAACAGTCATCTGTGGCATTCTGCTTTGTTATAATATCTGCCTTCTGTCCATCATGTTGGGAAATACACTGGTCATCACCAACTGCACCTGAATTGTTGGGAGAAGTTGATCTTGGAGGACATTTTGATCCAATTCTTTATACATGGCCACACATGGATTGTACATGGATTTGCTTTATTTCAAGTTCTTCTGTCTTCAGCATCTTAATCAACTTATCATTGGCTTTAAAACTTCTAAATACTGTTTTTTGTTGTTTCCTTTTTGTTATAATTAACAGACTCCTCTGGGAATGGTTGGAGGTTGGAGGGTTCTATTCTTCAGTTTAACCCAGTCCATTTTCTATATAACAGGAAATAAACAAAATCAGTATTAAACACAATTGGCTGACCACAGATTCCTTTGTTCTTGACTCAACTAAAGTGTCGGCAATACAAACTTACATTGAAGAACACAGATTCCATGATCTCCTGGGCTCCACGTTTGGTTGCTCCAAGGCGTTTCTTGCCATTTTTAATCAAAAGCTATAAAGAAAAATTATTTGTTACTCCAATGGTTGCACAAATCCAAATAGCTGATTGGCTGATACTATTTGCTACTCATAATATTATTATTTATTCTAACAAACACCAAATATAACATCAGGGGAGGGGATATAACAAAAAAACTACTCCGCATGGAAACAAAGTGGATATATTTATTGAACAGTAGAGCACCGTTGACCTCACTCCTTTCATCTAAACTAATATGGATGGCTTCTCTATTCTAAACACAAATCATAAAGAACCATGTTCTGGGTGGGAACTATAAGGAAAGAGATCTCTTTTGCTCAAAAATGAAACTGTATAAATTTAAGGAACTTTGTCCAGCTAATTGTATTTACTAAAGGTTTTTTGGCCCCATGAAATCCATGGAGCCAATCTATCCTTGACACCTAAGTATAATCGAATGTATATTTATGCTTCATACTTACCTATAATGCAACTTTGCTAATGTTTAGCATTAATCCTCTCTCTTAGAAATCGATCTCCATGTATATTATATTATGGGTGTATCAGTATCAGTATATGCTATATACTGGCATAGATTAATATCTTGCCTTTATTGATTAATATTGATTTAGCTGATTTACATATTTTCACGATATACTTATATACATATACATATATGGAGATCAAGAATATTGAAATGTGATTGTTGAAATAAGTACTAGACTCTAGAAACTCTTTTTTGCACAATTGAACTTTTTTTGATATTTTGTATATAGTAATTGCAGCACTTTTCTGAGCTGTAGGCACGTAAATACTGACTTCTGGCTCAGGAGGGACTGAGACATGACGAAACGGACAAAATTTCCCCACTTCCATATTGAATGCGCATGTGCAAATGCGACGAATTAGATCGCGAGCACGTGGAGTGACATCACTCCAGCCGCGCGAAATCTGCCATCCGCAGATTAGACCGTTGAGTGGGGGACAGAGCAGCATGGCTGAAAAAGCTCCGATACCCGGATACGAGGGGCGAAACGCGTCCCACCTGCTTTGCCTTTATACAGGGCCTCATTTACCAGACACCACATAGATAACACTGACTGATAAGACAGGAGACTGGTAGCTATATGTCACTCTAATCATTGGCTATTATAAGGTCTTTTATATGAATGCCTTAATGTGTCATGACTCTGTTTAAATTTTGGTAAGATGAAGTGATAGCCCTGTATATATGTTTTTAAGTGATGGTAAATATATCCCTTCTGTAATAAAGGACTTTTAGTTCTATACCATACATAGAGTGTTGCAGCCTATATATCTCTTTCCAATATCTCTCTAGTTAGCATTTGTATTGACATATTTATAGGTTTCTATGCATCTCTACTCCACTGGAGTTATATACATTTCCCAAAGTGCCCTATCTCTCCTTAGAAACAAACACCAACTGCACATCAATCTCTTCCCCAACAAGGAACAGTTCTACTTTGGTAACTTACTTTGTACAATAAAGATTTCATTGGGAGATTTATTTTCATGGAAATCACTGGCTCTTTATTGACGATTCCGTCTTTCAGCTCCTCCTCGGTTTTTCCATGAAATGGCAACTAAAGAAATAGAAAAATAATAACAATATAATAAAGTAAAGTAAACGCATTATTCTGTAATGTAACACTGACCGGGAAGAATAAATGGAGCATAAACACAAGAACAGATAATAATTATGGGCCATATTAATGAAGGCGTTACCATGGTAAGGCAAAGGCCAAAGAGAGGCTCAGTATCGATCCCTTTAAATAAATTGGTGCCTTTATAAACAGTTCCCTTTGTCTATTGACTAATAATCTGTTTCCTAGTGTTCGCATACAATGATCTAATTACAGGCTATAAAGGGAAGAAAAAGAAACTGAAAGACCAACTGCAAGGTTGATAAGGTAGAAAGCTACATACAGGGTGATATCTATAGGGAGACAGAGAATTTCCAGTCATATTAATTAGATTATAATATTAGTTTATTAATGAATGTTTGGTACTTACATCACAGACCATCATTTCATGAATAATTAGCCCTACAGCCCACCAGTCAATGGATCGGGTGTAGGGTCCGCCATTCCACATTTCGGGGGCTCTGTACTGTGGGGTTCCACATTCTCCATGCATTTCATCCCCAAAGCCGATTCCTTCAGTGGAAACAAAACATTTAAAGTTACCCAAAGACGTCTCTGTCTATCCACCATATGATGTTATAGACACGGCCATATGATGGATGCTTTGGCTGTAAACCAAATGGCACCTTGAACCATAAACAGATAATGTTCTATGTCATTTACCTTCCATACTCAACCCAAAATCTGATATTTTGGGGAATCCAGATTCAGTCAATATTATATTTGCTGGCTTCAGATTTCTGGAAAAAACAAATAAAAATAGCATTAAGTAAATAATAAACCATATTAAATGGGGTACATTCTAGTAGAAATCTATTATACTGCCCTTTAATCGGTGTAATAACTTCCCCTTTAACCATTTCAATTCCCTCATTGTAATAATAATATAATGTCCCAAACATATAAATGGACACACCATGTCCTTCCCAGAAGCACTTACCGGTGGACGATCTTATTGTCGTGTAAATATTGAACACCGAGAATGATGCAGGATGCGTAAAATCTGCAGATGTTTAAATAAAACTCACATTAGCCAATTTAGAAACAGACAACCATTTACCAATAACAAAATACTGTACATTACACAGCCAAGTCTATATTGTCACTGTACCCATTCTTCCCATAATGCTATGGGTTTGGATGGTTCTTTGGATTGGCTACACAGGACACTGTGTAGCCATGAGAAAGATTCTAATGTGAACTGAGGGGGACATTCCTCTACCAAACCCTATAAACTGGGTTCTACATCATTTACAGGCTGGTTTATAGAATCTATAATTTCATACTGATTATTAGTTATTTCATAATAATTATAAGTTACTGCCGTAATGTCCCCACCATGTAATACTCACACAGCTGTTCTATTTGGGAAGGGACCATATTCCAGCATTGTTGCCAGGTCCCCTATAGAAGTATACTCCATCACTAAATAATCATCATTTTTGATGGAGAACGCTTTCACTAAACCGATGGCAAATCGGCTTTTTTTCCTCTGGTTCAATTTCAGGATTTTCTTTTCTGTTTCGAAACTAAAAAATATACAAATACATTTAATAAAATAAACAATGTTAATTAGATATAAAATCTCTATGTCTATGGATAATCTAAACAGTAACATATAATAAATTAATAATGTTTATTATATGTTATATAATAAATTATAATGATTTATAATGATTATAATAAATTGTATAATAAATATACAGTAACATATAACACATTGCCTTAACCCAAAATCATATTGTCCAATAGAAATCTATTTCCACTGACCATTCTCGGATATATTTGTCCTCCTTTTCTGCAATCCTCAAGGCTACTTTGGTTTTTCCTTTATATTTTGCAAGGGCAACCTGGAAAGAAAACATTTCAGGACTTACACTGAACTAGTTAACAAGGATCATTATAATTACTGACTGAATAACTTTATTAATAACATTATTTTTATTTGTCTGGATAACTTACCTTGCCATATGATCCATCACGTAACCATCTGCAGAATTTTAATGCATGGAAAGATATCTCAGGGCTTGGATTAGGACTGAAAGGGAAGAATCAAGAATTAGACACAATTGGTCTGTCATTAACCAATCACAGTCAGTAGCAATGTCCCATTTTAAACCACATATTCTGTTTAACTTACCCCAGTTTGCATAGATTCATCTGTTGCGTCTCAGCTTTTATCTCATTCTTCTCTTTCTTTATTATCTCCTGGGGAGGGTTATCCAATCTCCCAGATGGTAAGGGATGGCACTCTACAAAAACAATAATATGGTTATAATAATTGTGTAACAGTCCGTGGTCTATATTTCAGAAGAATGTACACAGAATAGTGATAACAGATCACAGGTCTTCTCTATATTATACCTGGAGATTTATCAGCTTCCTCTATTTGTACTGTTTGTGCAGTAATAACAGGCATTGGATTCTCCTCCGCTGCTACCAACATTTTGTAATATGGCTCCTCCTATATAAATTATAATGTAAAATAATAAGTCATTCAGAATAATTATCATAAATCATGTTTGTGACTATGGAGGTTCTAATGCTCTGGGGGTTATTCCCTGTAATATCTATAGAACATTTATAATGTTACAGATGTATTATATTTACTACACTTTTTTAATCACATTATAATAATGAAATCATTTCCATGTATTTGGTTAGGGGAGTGGCCTGTTCTGACATATTGGACGTTGAATACATAATGGCACTTAAGGATTGGTCCATCTGTTTGTATTTCTGTAGACACTGACAGTATCCATCACTACTCTGTACTCGGTGATAAACCGATATAATGGACTTACCGTGGGTAAGGGCCTGGTCTTTCTGTTTTTTCTGTTTCGCCTTTTCACTGGTACAGGATCTGCTGATACTGCAAAAACAAGCATTAAATTATAGTCTAACTACACATTGTCCTTATGTCAGAAATGGTTATAGGAATAAGATATGGAGTAAAGTCTAAAAGTTAGAATAAGTTACCCCTCGTAATGATAGAAGATAGAAAATTCCATATGGGAAAAGCATCAATAACCAAAACCTTTCTATTAAATATTGTACAAGGTGCTGTAAAAGGCAACCATACAATGTGAATATTACAGTTTCCCTATAGATTTCTATATAAGGGAACTATACAATGTGAGTATTACAGTTTCCCTATAGATTTCTATATAAGGGAACTATACAATGTGAGTATTACAGTTTCCCTATAGATTTCTATATGAGGGAACCATACAATGTGAGTATTACAGTTTCCCTATAGATTTCTATATGAGGGAACCATACAATGTGAATATTACAGTTTCCCTATAGATTTCTATATGAGGGAACCATACAATGTGAATATTACAGTTTCCCTATAGATTTCTATATAAGGGAACCATACAATGTGAATATTACAGTTTCCCTATAGATTTCTGTATAAGGGAACCATACAATGTGAATATTACAGTTTCCCTATAGATTTCTGTATAAGGGAACCATACAATGTGAATATTACAGTTTCCCTATAGATTTCTATATAAGGGAACCATACAATGTGAATATTACAGTTTCCCTATAGATTTCTGTATAAGGGAACCATACAATGTGAATATTACAGTTTCCTTATAGATTTCTATATAAGGGAACCATACAATGTGAAAATGACAGTTGGACTATAGCCCTGGACTATTAGATTCAAGAGATAGATTATACGACCCCCTTATAACTTACCTGGAGGTGCCTCAGTTTTCTCTGCTTCTACAGTTTTCACCGTAGATATTGGATCTTCCTCCACATCTTCCACAACAATGATAGTGTTGTCCTGTAAATGTTCATAAATCAACACAATTAATAACAATGACTGTATTTTATGTTTGTGGATATGGAGAGGGGGTTAGTGATCTGAGCTGTATTTATAAAGACATAGTATATCTGTATAACGTTACTGTGATAGTTTACTATAGGGCTACACATTAACAACATGATAGTCAAATACAGTTACAGTGATTTAATGCATGATCACAATAGAATAGAGCATGATTACAGGATACCATGTGGTAATAGTATTTTATGGCCGTGCAAAATACAGGATCGTATGCAACATGCTTATAAAATACTGATCCCACATTGTAATTTATAATCCATGATATGGTACAGTACTGATATACAGTGATAGATCACAGCCCTCTATGTCTTCTCTAATATATAATTACCAGGGATAGGGTTCAATGTCTGGAGCGTCTATCAGTGGGGTAATATACTTACCATTGTTGGAACATCAGCAACATCCCCAATAGGAACCTGAACACTGTCCTCTTTTTCTATATTATCTTCCTCCTTTATGATGATCTCAACCAAAGTTTTATCATCGACAGGAGAAGATGGACCAGTTTCAGTCATTTCTATTTGCTGGTATAGCACTGCAATAAACAAACCCCAAATAAAACATTATTCAATCAGTACCCTGCACAAAGGATCTGCACTAAGATCTTATAAAATTATCTTATTTTTGTAGAATCATCAAGAATCTTCAGGGCCACAGAATTTGGTACATTTCCTGCTCTGGTAGAAGATTAATGAACTATTCGGGGCAGTTAAACTGTTTGGGGATTAAGAACCAATCAGACTATTCTATAATCTAATGAGACCTTATGAATAGTTGGATAAGTAAATCCTCCATAGATATAAATAGGAAACCTCTATACAGTTAATTGTCCATTTCTAGGTTCATTATCTGGCTCCTGAGATATTCCCAGCACTGGGCTACTGATCAGTTTTATGGGAGAAATAAATGGGTTGTTTGTGTAGTGTTGGTAAGTACCTAGTACTGGGACATTGTCCCTGTCTATGTAACGTGTGATGTACAGCTGTGTGACGTTATCACTGTTTGTACAGAATAATAATATAATGGATAATGCACCCCCAACTGTAAATTATAAGGATATTAGAAGTCACCGAGGAGTTCCGTGACCATATAAAAGCACGAGGCCGCAGGCTGAGTATCTTTTATACAGGGCACAGAACTCCAAGGTGACTTCTAATATCAATTAATTTACAGTTTGGGTGCATTATTTATTATAACCTACCCCTTTGTGTCTTCTGGTTTCCTTCTCCTCCTGGAACTGGAAGATTATAAGGCTATAATCTTACAGTTCTCCACATAGAAATCCACTACAGGGGTAGGTTATAAACATATAACATCACTGATCCATCCTATACTGTACCTGGGGGATCCTCTGTCTCTTCTACTGCTGTTTGGCTTACTGTAGGCAATGGATCTTCTATTAGATCCTCATCAATGATATTGGAGTCCTGAAAATGGCCATAAATGAGAAGAATTGAGATAATTTATAATAATAATTATTGTACATTTTAATCTTTGTGGCGATGGAGGGTCTAACACTCTGGGCTTGGTTTATAAATATATAGAATTTTACACACAGTGGTAAATTAACTAGATGTATCATAAAATAGCTGTAATGGTTTAATACAGAATAAATAAATGGTCACGTGATACCATGTAGTAATGGGTTTTTATAAATGTTCATATAATACAGATATTACATGATAGTTTATAATCTGGTGAATGGTGCAGTATTATTATATAGTTATAATGCGCCTTTATAAATACAGCCCTCTGTGGTATCCTATCTGGGTTACTGTGTATCAGTGCGGTAGTTTACAATGAGTAACGTACGTACCATGGGAGGGACATCATGGATACTCCCGACAGTTAATAGTAAGCCTTCATTCTCTTCTTCCTCCTTCCTGATTTTGTCAGCATCAAGAAGGGAAGAAGCACCAGTGTCTGGAGGGTCTAGATCCAGGTAAAACACTGTAAAAATGAACAAATATTCCAAATAAATGATTATAAAATCATTACCCAGTTTTAATCAGAGTAATGCCCACATGGCTATAGCTTCCACATAGTAGTAGAACCCCCTACCCAGCCATTTAATTTCCGGTCTATCATATAACACATTGTATGGAAGGCCACTTCCCTCCTATAAGGCAGTGGGCAGAGTGGTGGGTAAGCCTGTTACATTAATACAAAGGTAAGTCAGACATACACTATCACTATAAATACTTGGATATAGTAAGAGACATTAATATGTAACCCCTTGTCACTAGGGATGGGGGAGTGGGAGAGAGGTTAGCCCACTGAGCACGTGCAGATCTGTATCTTACGTCCAACTAGCAATAGGGAAAACATCAGGCTGTACGGCCATAAGGTATCCAAGATGGTTAATCCACAATGGTGTTAATTTAAAAGGTGAGGGACACAGTCACCTATCACACTATGTTATAATTTATATTTATTTTACATCCTTAAATATCGAACCTGATCTTTCCTCTGCTTTCTCATATTTGTTCTTCTTGGAACGGCCGTTACAAGAATCACAATGGAAGATTTTCCTGACCCGACTCTTGCATCTCTTCCAGCGGGAAAGACTTTTCTTTTTAGGGATCATTTCCTCAATGTTTTTAATCTCATTGGTACCATGATCTTTCTCCTGAATTGTCTCAACGCTGGGATTCTAAATAAGACATAGAATAGACATGAAATATAATCCTAACACAGTACACTAGCCCTATAGTACAGATGGTAATAATGTATATAGGATATTCCATTAGGGATGCGTTAATAGGCTCTAAATAAACTGTGAAATTAATACATGGGTCTTACATCCAAGCTGTGACCTAACTTGGATATTCAGAGAGACGGTCACCCCTAGAATTACTCTTTGCTATATACAGTGACTTCTATAATCTCGCTATATACAGTCACCCCAATAATCTCACTATATACAGTGACTTCTATAATCTCGCTTTATACAGTCACCCCTATAATCTCACTATATAGTCACCCCTATAATCTCACTATATACAGTCACCCCTATAATCTCACTATATACAGTGACTTCTATAATCTCGCTATATACAGTCACCCCTATAATCTCACTATATAGTCACCCCTATAATCTCACTATATACACCGTTTTTTGCGCACGCGGGTTTTGGTTGACTGTGAATCGCAGGAACGCAAAAATTCCTGCGTTTTCCGATGCGCACCGCGTTTTCGCAGCATTGTGTTTGTTACAATTAACTAAAACATGTGCAAACGTGGACGACGCGCAACAATGCACAGAAAACACGCAACCGCGTGCAATAACGCCGTGATGGGATGCCAATTTGGTGCCTCAGGCCTAGGCCGCACTGCAATGCGCAGGGACAGAATCATGGCGTTATCGCATGTGATTGTTTCGCACGATTGGTTTCGAGGGTGCATTTGCAATTTTCCATTATGGAAACGCATGCGCTAAAACAAAAAAATGGTGAACGCATGCGTTAACAAACAGATATGTATATTTTTCATTCTATCCAAAATCGCATGCGCCATCGCAATTGCGCTAGTGTGCCCTACCCTAATAATACACTTTACCTATTGCGACTGTTTCATGTTCAGCATTCTAGATAGACTTGTCATGTGATCTCAAAACTATGAGATTTGTAGTTTTATTATATCCGTTTTTAAAAATGTAACTTTTTTTATTTCCAGTTTGTGTATAGTTTACCTATTCTATTCTAGTTATCACTAGATAGACAATATATTATTATAATTTATTATATATTTTCTGTGCAGCTAAATGGTTTAAGGTCTTAATGAGCATAATGGGAGTTGTATTTTTAGTATGTCCGTGTAATATGGATAAAGCAATGGCAGTGATAAACTGTTAATATGATTACAGAAGGGATCATTATCCACTATATTAATGACAGGGTGTTATTTTGGTATAATAAAACCCTGATATATGTATTTAATATGTTTATTTGGTTTGACGGAAGCATCTAGAAAACTGGCGCTGTGGTTGTCATGGTAACCAGTTAAAGGGTGTCAGGTGACACTGATGTCATCAAGCAGATTAACATAATTTACTTTAGCTAAGTTTGACGGAAGCATTGGAAAGAAACCAGATGCAGTGGTTGTCATGGTAACAGGGTGTCGGCTGACATGTGATGTCATCAAGCAGAGAGTATAAAAGGGCATGTTACACCTGTGAAGTCACTTGGTGTGTTGCAGAGCTTCAGGACTGTCCCTTGTGACTGTGTCTGTGTGAACAACAGCCATTGTACTGAGACCTTCTTTAGGAGATTTTACACATTGGTAAGTAGAGAACTATATTGTAATAATTAGAAATAGATTTTATAATAATTCACTATTTATTAAAAAGAGGGGATTTCTATCAATCACATTAGGGGTCACTTGGTTGGCAATGGATTGAATTTCTGAAGGGAATTATGGGAGTTTAGTTTCAGTAAGTCAGTGTAATATGGAATGGAGAAATGGCAGTGATAGGCTGATAATGATTACGAAGGGAGATGACCATCACGCCCCCTTATTGATTGTCATGCCCCGTTACGCCCCTTCCAACACCTGAATGTTTAACTCTGCCCCCTGTGCGGGCTGGTGACGTTACATCCCTGGCCACGCCCACCCTGCCCTAAAACCTTGGACAGCAGGTGGTGGTGTCTGTGATATTTGTATTTACTAAGCTTTATTTAGATTTGACAGAACGCTCTGGGCAACAAACCAGGTGCTGTGTTGTCATGGTAACCAGATGTTCTCAGTTAACAGGGTGTCAGGTGACACTGATGTTATCAAGCATTAACATACATCCAAAACCATTGTTGAAGTCACTTGGTGTGTTGCAGAGCTGCAGGACTGTCACTGTGATTGTGTATTGAACAAAGCCATTTCTATAAATGTTCCCCACAACGAGGAGCACTTAGGTTATTTGGTAGGTTTGTATTATCTTTTTCTATAATAACCTGAATGTACAGTATGGAATAAAACGATGGCGCTGGCATCTAGATCACAGATGTCAACTCCAATGTTTGAAAACAACAACTCCCAGCATTCTCTGACTAAATACTGCAACAAGGGAATGTTGGGAATTGTAGTTTTTAAACATCTGGATGAAGAACTAATATTATACAATAGTAAATTCACCATTACCAAAATACTTTATAAGATTTATATAAAAAAAATTTTTTATTAAATGGGGCTTCTGGATCAATAGAATTTATTGCAACGCTTTAAATTCTTGAATTGCATTGTGGGTTTGTAGTATTTCATGTTTTCTGATGGAGATAAAACTGTTTGAAAATGAATATCTCTCTTTTTTACTTTATTTTTGTAGTAACGATGTTTAAAACTTCAGAAAGAGAGTCCGACATTTCTTCGGAAATGACGAGGTAAGGCTGCTACCAACATTTATAATGATAATTAATCGATAAGCAAACGAGGCCTCTAATGGTGCTGAATGGGATGTTCATTAATATTTATTCATTTGGCTTAAGAGACAAATTACTGTTCTTTCTTCTTCTGTTTTATTCCTCCGTTTTTTTGGACTGTTCTCCTCCCACAGTTTTTGAGCTAGAGACACATACAGGGTGATATCATTGCAAGAGATGACCAATTGCACAAGTTTTTTGCACCAAAATTAAAGCCTTTCCAATGTGGCTTTAAAGCCGTGCAAAAGGTTGCAACTTACCTCTCACTTTCACATAATGTTGTAACGTCGCAAAGTGGTTACTACATTGCAGGAACAAGTGCAGATCAGTTGCGATACTGAAATTTATTGCATCTCCCCCATAATTTGGTACAGAGTGTGGGTCATATAGGAGAAGTGGCCCCCAAAGGCTTGAACAAATCTAGGCCTCTCTTGCTTTCTTCCAAAAAGATGATTTTCTCCATATTGTGGCTATAAAATATATTACCATTTCTTTTTATTCATGGGTATTCTTTTATATGCTTCATTGTCGGATTATTATTCAGTTAATATGTTATGGTTTTATGGCACTTATTAATTTGGCTTAAAAAGCCAATTACTGTTCTTTCTATTTTTTTCGCTTTTTTGGACCGTATCTCCTCCCACAGTTTTTGAGCTAGAGAACATGACATTCGCTAAGGAATCGGCGGAAGCGTTAGGCGTTATCGCGATTTCCTGACATTTTTTCCCATAGACTATATGGTACATCCTCAAATGTGGACATTTCAAAACAGTTTTTTTCATGGTCATAAATAAAATGGTGATCCCCCAACCCCCCACACAGACCCAGGTACACCCACCTACTGACCTACCTTTCCATTCCTATGGACCCATATTTAAGGTAACTAAAGTCACAAAACTAAACACAAAAGAGACATACCCCCTCAACCAGACCCGTACACACACCTACTGATCTACTTATCCATTACGGTGGCAGCCATACTTAAAGGGTAAACTAAGTCAAAAAATTAATTTTGATTACTATAAAAAAGGTTTGTTTTTTAAAACCCATGTGGCACAGTTACATACACCTACTGACCTACCCATCCATTACTGTTGCAGCACCATACCTAAAGGGTAACTAAAGTCAAAAAAACAAATTTTGACCAATCATCCAAAAAGTTTGTTTTTTTTAACCCCCAACCGGACACAGGTACACACACCTACTGATCTACTTATCCATTACTGTGGCAGCCATACCTAAAGGGTAACTAAGTAAAAAAATTTTTTTGACCAATCATCAATAAAGTTTGTTTTTTTAACCCCCAACCCGACACAGGTACACACACCTACTGATCTACTTATCCATTACTGTGGCAGCCATACTTAAAGGGTAACTAAAGTAAAAAAAAATTTTGACCAATCATCAAAAGATACAGAGAGATTCAATAAAGTTCTTTATCATTGAAAATGGTGCTAATTTTGCCATAACCAATCAGATGTTAGCTTTCTAATTGATTGGATCAAAATTAGCACCACTTTGGGCTGGGTACACACAAAAGTTTTTTTTGTCCCAAACAAGCGTTCACTACAAACTCATCATTCCCATTATTGAGTTTTAAAATCTGCAGCAAACACACATATTCCCTTCCAAAATGCAGCCCTTCAAGCCAAATTCAAAGTTTATACTAAACTTTCCCTTTCTAGTTAAATTTTGAATGTGTTACTTTGAATATTTTTTTTTAAACTTATATTTTTCTTTTTATTATTGCCCTTAACGTTATACTCGAGTATAAGCCGACCCGATTATAGCCGACGGTACTCTTTTTACCTCAAAATTAGGAAAACCACATTGACTCGAGTATAAGCCGAGGTTGAAATTGACCAATACTGCCTTCTGTAGCCATGTCATTTATGCATAGGTAGCCATGGGATTACTGGTAGCCATGGGATACTGGAGCCATGGGTAACTGGCAGCCATGGGGATTACTGGTAGCCATGGGGATTACTGGTAGCCATGGGGATAACTGGGTAGCCATGGGATTACTGATAGCATGGGATAACGGGTAGCCATGGGGATTACTGGTAGCCATGGGATTACTGGTAGCCATGGGGATACTGGTAGCCAGGGATTACTGGTAGCCATGGGGATACTGGTAGCCATGGGGTAACTGGTAGCCAGGGGGATAACTGGTAGCCATGGGGGATTACTGGTAGCCATGGGGGATAACTGGTAGCCATGGGGATTCTGGTAGCCTTGGGGATTACTGGTAGCCTTGGGGATCACTGGTAGCCATGGGAAATGTACTTACATTTTGGTGTGGCAAGCCTTCCGACATCATCCCAGAGCCTTCCGGACGCCTTCCGCAGAGCCTTACAGACGCAGGCCGCAAGTCAGGATGGTAAGCCGGCATTCCCAGTAGTGTCTTTGCGGGTGCGCAATGGACGTCATCCGCGCCGACGTGCTGCGCAAAGTACTCACTGGAGTGCCGGTTCTCTTACCTGACTCGCGGCTGCGTCCGGAATTAAGGTAAGTCCCAGCTTGACCCGTATAAGCCGAGGTTCATTTTCAGGTCATTTTTAAACCTGAAAACCTCGGCTTATACTCGAGTATATCGGTACACTTTATATTTATAGCACTTTATCGCTTTGATCACTTTAAACAATTGAGGAATTATTTCTTTGACCACTAGATGGCCATCTTACATTGTATGATTGTTTTCTTGCCTATGTATAGCAGCTTGCACTTTGTTTCTTCATAAATGTTGTCTGAGGAAAGACTCAGTTGGGGTCCGAAACGTCACATAAATAATGGTTTGAATTAAGACTGGTGTGCCCAGCTATATTTACAAAGTTTGTACTTACACTGCTGGCTGCAGTGCTGAAGCACCAGCATTTCTGATTGCTATTGCAGTTGAGTGAGGATCCTACCCCATTGCCAAACCTGACACGGTACACACACATTCTGATCTACCCTTCCATTCTTGTGGTAGCCATACTTAAAAGTAACTTAACCAAAAAACAAAATTTGCCAATCATCAAAATAGTTTGTTTTTTTTAACCCCAACCTGATACAATTATGCACACCTACCCTTTCATTCCTGTGGCAGCCATATTTAAAGGGTAACTAAATTTAATTTTTTTTTTGACCAAATCAAGTAGTTTTTTTTAACCCCTAACCGACACAGGTAAACACACCTACACTTTATTGCTGTGTAGCCATACTTAAATGGTAACTAAAGTAAAAAAATTAATTAACCAATCACACAAAAAGTTATTTTTTAACCCCAATCTGATAAAGTACACATACCTACCCTTTCATACTTAGGGCTGGGACCACTAGTGCGTTTTTCACGCATTTGTGCACGTGTTTTGTTTGTGATTTTCGCAAAAACGGAAATCGCTGGAACGCAAAAATTCCCACGATTTCGTTGCGCATGCGATTGCGCGTCTGTTCGCGTTTTATGTTCAACCATTTTTGCGCAATTGCATGCATTTTCTCTTTGTGAATAGCGAAAAGCATGCGCAAACGCGAAACAACGCGCACGAATGCACAGAAATCACATAAAACTCGCATTTTGTGCATTGCAGTGTGGCCCAGGGCTTAAAGGGTAACTAAAGCCAAATATACATTTTGACCAATCATCAAAAAACTTTGTTTTTAATCCCTAACCTGACACAGGTTAACACACCTACTAATCTACCCTTCCATTCTTGTGGTAGCCATACTTAAAGGGTAATTACAGTCAAAAAAGTTTATTTTGTAACCCCAACCTGATACAGTTAAATACACTAACCTTGTATTCCTGTGGCTGCCTACTTAAAGGTAACTAAAGTAAAAAAAATAAATTTTAACCAGTCATCAAAAAAAAGTTTTTTTTTTAACCCCCAACCGACACAGGTAAACATACCCTTCCGTTCTTGTGTATAGCCCATATTAAGGGGTAACTAAAGTAAAAAAAATATATTTTATACCAATATCAAAAAAGTTTGTTTTTACCCCCCAACCTGATACAGATACACACAACAACCCTTCCATTCTTGTGGTAGCCTACTTAAAGGGTAACTAAAGTTAAAAAATACATTTTGACCAATAATCAAAAAAGTTATTTTTTTTAACCCCCAACCTGATACAGATAACCACATCTACCTTTTTATTGCTGTGATAACCATACTTAAAGGGTAACTAAAGTAAAAACATGTTTTTTTAAAATCACAAAACAGTTTTTTTTTTTACCCCAACCTGTACACACACTACTGATCTACTTTTCCATTCTTGTGTCAACCATAATTAAGGTAACTAAGGTAAAAAAAATTGACCAATGATCAAAAAGTTTGTTTTTTAACCCCCCCAACCTACACGGGTAAACACACCTACCCTTTTATTGTGTGGTAGCCATACTTAAAGGGTAACTAACGTTTCACCAATCATCAAAATAGTTTATTTTTACCCCCAAGCCAGTGCCATAGGAAGATTTATTGTTTAAGATTTATACTTAAACTTTCCCTTCTAACAATTAGGACTGTATATAGCGAGATTATGGGGTGACTGTATAGAGCGGATTATAGGGGTGACTGTATATAGTGAGATTATAGGGGTGACTGTATATTAGCGAGATTATAGGGGTGACTGTATATAGTGAGATTATAGGGTGACTGTGTATAGCGAGATTATGGGGTACTGTAATAGAGGATTATGGGTGACTATGTATAGGAGATTATAGGGGTGACTGTTATAGTGAGATTATAGGGGTGACTGTATATAGTGAGATTATAGGGGTGACTGATTATAGCGATTATAGGGGTAAACTGTATATAGAGAGTTATAGGGGTGACTGTATATGTGAGATTTAGGGTGACTGTATATAGTGAGATTATAGGGGTGACTATTTATAGCGAGATATGGGGTAACTGTATATAGAGAGATTATAGGGGTGACTGTATATATGAGATTATAGGGTACTGTATATAGTGAGATATAGGGGTGACTGTGTATGAGAGATTATAGGGTGACTGTTATATAGTGAGATTATAGGGGTGACTTTATATAGTGGATTATAGGGGTGACTTGTAATGGGAGATTATAGGGGTAGACTGATATAGAGAGTATAGGGTACTGTATGGTGGATTATAGGGTGACTGTATATAGCGATATTATAGGGGTGACTGTAATAAGCGATATTATAGGGGTGACTATGACTGTATATAGTGAGATTATAGGGGTGACTGTATATATAGATATTATAGGGGTAACTGTATAGATAGCTAGATTATAGGGGTGACTGTATATAGTTAGATTATAGGGTGACTGTATATAGTGAGATTATAGGGGTGACTGTAATAGTATATTATAGGGTACTATATATAGAATTATAGGGGTGACTGTATAATAGTGAGATTATAGGGTGGACTATATAGTGAGATTATGGGGTGCTGTATATAGCGAGATTATAGGAAGTACTGTTATATGCGATATTAGGGTGACTGTAGTTTAGTGAGATTATAGGGGTGACTGTATATATATAGATATAGGGGTACTATATAGTGATTATAGGGGTGACTGTATATAGTGAGATTATAGGGGTGACTATATAGTGAGATTATAGGGTGACTGTATATAGCGAGATTATAGAAGTCACTGTATATGTGAGATTAAGGGTGACTGTATATAGTGAGATTATAGGGGTGACTATATAGTGAGATTATAGGGGTGACTGTATAAGCGAGATTATAGAAGTCACTGTATATAGTGAGATTATGGGGTGACTGTATATAGCGAGATTATAGAAGTCACTGTATATAGCAAAGAGTAATTCTAGGGGTGACCGTCTCTCTGAATATCCAAGTTAGGTCACAGCTTGGATGTAAGACCCATGTATTATTTCACAGTTATTTAGAGCCTATTAACGCATCCCTAATGGAATATCCCTATATACATTATTACATCTGTACTATAGGGCTAGTGCACTGTGTCAGGATTATATTTCATGTCTATTCTATGTCTTATTTAGAATCCCAGCGTTGAGACAATTCAGGAGAAAGATCATGGTACCAATGAGATTAAAAACATTGAGGAAATGATCCCTGAAAAGAAAAGTCTTTCCCGCTGGAAGAGATGCAAGAGTCGGGTCAGGAAAATCTTCCATTGTGATCTTGTAACGGCCGTTCCAAGAAGAACAAATATGAGAAAGCAGAGGAAAGATCAGGTTCGATATTTAAGGATGTAAAATAAATATAAATATAACATAGTGTGATAGGTGACTGTGTCCCTCACCTTTTAAATTAACACCATTGTGGATTAACCATCTTGGATACCTTATGGCCTACAGCCTGATGTTTTCCCATTGCTAGTTGGACGTAAGATACAGATCTGCACGTGCTCAGTGGGCTAACCTCTCTCCACTCCCCCATCCTAGTGACAAGGGGTTACATATTAATGTCTCTTACTATATCCAAGTATTTATAGTGATAGTGTATGTCTGACTTACCTTTGTATTAATGTAACAGGCTTACCCACCACTCTGCCCACTGCCTTATAGGAGGGAAGTGGCCTTCCATACAATGTGTTATATGATAGACCGGAAATTAAATGGCTGGGTAGGGGGTTCTACTACTATGTGGAAGCTATAGCCATGTGGGCATTACTCTGATTAAAACTGGGTAATTATTTATAATCATTTATTTGGAATATTTGTTCATTTTTACAGTGTTTTACCTGGATCTAGACCCTCCAGACACTGGTGCTTCTCCCTTCTTGATGCTGACAAAATCAGGAAGAGGAGAAGAGAATGAAGGCTTACTATTAATGTCGGGAGTATCCATGATGTCCCTCCCATGTACGTACGTTACTCATTGTAAACTACCGCACTGATGCACAGTAACCCAGATAGGATACCACAGAGGTGTATTTAAAAGGCGCATTATAACTAATAAATATACGCACCATTCACCAGATTATAAACTATCATGTAATATCTGTATTATATAACATTTATAAAAACCCATTACTACATGGTATCACGTGACCATTATTTATTCTGTATTAAACCATTACAGCTTTTTATGATACATCTGTTAATTTACCACTGTGTGTAAAATTCTATATATTTATAACCAAGCCCAGAGTGTTAGACCCTCCATCGCCACAAGATTAAAATGTACAATAATTATTATTATAAATTATCTCAATTCTTCTCATTTATGGCCTTTTCAGGACTCCAATATCATTGATGAGGATCTAATAGAAGATCCATTGCCTACAGTAAGCCAAACAGCAGTAGAAGAGACAGAGGATCCCCCAGGTACAGTATAGGATGATCAGTGATGTTTATGTTTATAACCTACCCCTGTAGTGATTTCTATGTGGAGAACTGTAAGATTAAGCCTTATAATCTTCCAGTTCCAGGAGGAGAAGGAAACCAGAAGACACAGGGTAGGTTTATAATAAATAATGCACCCAAACTGTAAATTAAGGATATTAGAAGTCACCTTGGAGTTCTGTGCCCTGTATAAGATACTCGCCTGCGGCCTCGTGCTTTTATATGGTCACGGAACTCCTCGGTGACTTCTAATATCCTTATATTTACAGTTGGGGGTGCATTTATCCATTAATTATTATTCTGTAAAACAGTGATAACGTCACACAGCTGTACATCACACGTTACATAGACAGGGACAATGTCCCAGTACTAGGTACTTACCAACATACACAACAACCCATTTATTTCTCCATAAAACTGATCAGTAGCCCAGTGCTGGGAATATCTCAGGAGCCAGATAACCATGAACCTAGAAATGGACAATTAACTGTATAGAGGTTTCCTATTTATATCTATGGAGGATTTACTTATCCAACTATTCATAAGGTCTCATTAGATTATAGAATAGTCTGATTGGTTCTTAATCCCCAAACAGTTTAACTGCCCCGAATAGTTCATTAATCTTCTACCAGAGCAGAATGTACCAAATTCTGTGGCCCTGAAGATTCTTGATGATTCTACAAAAATAAGATAATTTTATAAGATCTTAGTGGCAGATCCTTTGTGCAGGGTACTGATTGAATAATGTTTTATTTGGTGTTTGTTTATTGCAGTGCTATACCAGAAATGAAATAGAACTGAAACTGGTCCATCTTCTCCTGTCGATGATAAAACTTGGTTGAGATCATCATAAAGGAGGAAGATAATATAGAAAAAGAGGACAGTGTTCAGTTCCTAATTGGGATGTGCTGATGTTCCAACAATGGTAAGTATATTACCCCACTGTAGACGCTCCAGACATTGAACCCTATCCCTGGTAATTATATATTAGAGAAGACATAGAGGGCTGTGATCTATCACTGTATATCAGTACTGTACCATATCATGGATTATAAATTACATGTGGTCAGTATTTTATAAGCATGTTGCATACGATCCTGTATTTTGTACAGCCATAAAATACTATTACCACATGGTATCCTGTAATCATGCTCTATTCTATTGTGATCATGCATTAACACTGTAACTGTATTTGACTATCATGTTGTTATGTGTAGCCCTATAGTAAACTATCACAGTAACGTTATACAGATATACTATGTCTTTATAAAACTAAGCTCAGATCACTACCCCCCTCCTCATATCCACAAACATAAAATACAGTCATTGTTATTAATTGTGTTGATTTATGAACATTTACAGGACAACACTATCATCTGTTGTGGAAGATGTGGAGGAAGATCCAATATCTACGGTGAAAACTAACTTGAAGCAGGAAAACTGGGCACTCCAGGTAAGTTATAAGGGGTCCGTATAATCTATCTCTTGAATTCTAATAGTCCAGGGCTATAGTCCAACTGTCATTTCACATTGTATGGTTCCCTTATATAGAAATCTATAGGGAAACTGTAATATTCACATTGTATGGTTCCCTTATACGAAATCTATAGGGAAACTGTAATATCCACATTGTATGGTTCCCTTATAAGAAATCTATAGGGAAACTGTAATATTCACATTGTATGGTTCCCTTATACAGAAATCTATAGGGAACTGTAATATTCACATTGTATGGTTCCCTTAACAGAAATCTATAGGGAAACTGTAATATTCACATTGTATGGTTCCCTTATAGAAATCTATAGGGAAAACTGTAATATTCACATTGTATGGTTCCCTTATACGAAATCTATAGGGAAACTGTAATATCACATTGTATGGTTCCCTTATACAGAAATCTATGGAAACTGTAATATCACATTGTATGGTTCCCTCATATAGAAATCATAGGGAAACTGTAATACTCACATTGTATGTTCCCTCATATCAAATCTATAGGGAAACTGTAATATTCTTACAGTTTCCCTATAGATTTCTATATGAGGGAACCATACAATGTGAGTATTACAGTTTCCCTATAGATTTCTATATGAGGGAACCATACAATGTGAGTATTACAGTTTCCCTATAGATTTCTGTATAAGGGAACCATACAATGTTTATATTACAGTTTCCCTATAGATTTCTGTATAAGGGAACCATACAATGTGAATATTACAGTTTCCCTATAGATTTCTATATGAGGGAACCATACAATGTGAATATTACAGTTTCCCTATAGATTTCTATATGAGAGAACCATACAATGTGAATATTACAGTTTTCCTATAGATTTCTATATAAGGGAACCATACAATGTGAATATTACAGTTTCCCTATAGATTTCTGTATAAGGGAACCATACAATGTGAATATTACAGTTTCCCTATAGATTTCTGTATAAGGGAACCATACAATGTGAATATTACAGTTTCCCTATAGATTTCTATATAAGGGAACCATACAATGTGAATATTACAGTTTCCCTATAGATTTCTGTATAAGGGAACCATACAATGTGAATATTACAGTTTCCTTATAGATTTCTATATAAGGGAACCATACAATGTGAAAATGACAGTTGGACTATAGCCCTGGACTATTAGATTCAAGAGATAGATTATACGACCCCCTTATAACTTACCTGGAGGTGCCTCAGTTTTCTCTGCTTCTACAGTTTTCACCGTAGATATTGGATCTTCCTCCACATCTTCCACAACAATGATAGTGTTGTCCTGTAAATGTTCATAAATCAACACAATTAATAACAATGACTGTATTTTATGTTTGTGGATATGGAGAGGGGGTTAGTGATCTGAGCTGTATTTATAAAGACATAGTATATCTGTATAACGTTACTGTGATAGTTTACTATAGGGCTACACATTAACAACATGATAGTCAAATACAGTTACAGTGATTTAATGCATGATCACAATAGAATAGAGCATGATTACAGGATACCATGTGGTAATAGTATTTTATGGCCGTGCAAAATACAGGATCGTATGCAACATGCTTATAAAATACTGATCCCACATTGTAATTTATAATCCATGATATGGTACAGTACTGATATACAGTGATAGATCACAGCCCTCTATGTCTTCTCTAATATATAATTACCAGGGATAGGGTTCAATGTCTGGAGCGTCTATCAGTGGGGTAATATACTTACCATTGTTGGAACATCAGCAACATCCCCAATAGGAACCTGAACACTGTCCTCTTTTTCTATATTATCTTCCTCCTTTATGATGATCTCAACCAAAGTTTTATCATCGACAGGAGAAGATGGACCAGTTTCAGTCATTTCTATTTGCTGGTATAGCACTGCAATAAACAAACCCCAAATAAAACATTATTCAATCAGTACCCTGCACAAAGGATCTGCACTAAGATCTTATAAAATTATCTTATTTTTGTAGAATCATCAAGAATCTTCAGGGCCACAGAATTTGGTACATTTCCTGCTCTGGTAGAAGATTAATGAACTATTCGGGGCAGTTAAACTGTTTGGGGATTAAGAACCAATCAGACTATTCTATAATCTAATGAGACCTTATGAATAGTTGGATAAGTAAATCCTCCATAGATATAAATAGGAAACCTCTATACAGTTAATTGTCCATTTCTAGGTTCATTATCTGGCTCCTGAGATATTCCCAGCACTGGGCTACTGATCAGTTTTATGGGAGAAATAAATGGGTTGTTTGTGTAGTGTTGGTAAGTACCTAGTACTGGGACATTGTCCCTGTCTATGTAACGTGTGATGTACAGCTGTGTGACGTTATCACTGTTTGTACAGAATAATAATATAATGGATAATGCACCCCCAACTGTAAATTATAAGGATATTAGAAGTCACCGAGGAGTTCCGTGACCATATAAAAGCACGAGGCCGCAGGCTGAGTATCTTTTATACAGGGCACAGAACTCCAAGGTGACTTCTAATATCAATTAATTTACAGTTTGGGTGCATTATTTATTATAACCTACCCCTTTGTGTCTTCTGGTTTCCTTCTCCTCCTGGAACTGGAAGATTATAAGGCTATAATCTTACAGTTCTCCACATAGAAATCCACTACAGGGGTAGGTTATAAACATATAACATCACTGATCCATCCTATACTGTACCTGGGGGATCCTCTGTCTCTTCTACTGCTGTTTGGCTTACTGTAGGCAATGGATCTTCTATTAGATCCTCATCAATGATATTGGAGTCCTGAAAATGGCCATAAATGAGAAGAATTGAGATAATTTATAATAATAATTATTGTACATTTTAATCTTTGTGGCGATGGAGGGTCTAACACTCTGGGCTTGGTTTATAAATATATAGAATTTTACACACAGTGGTAAATTAACTAGATGTATCATAAAATAGCTGTAATGGTTTAATACAGAATAAATAAATGGTCACGTGATACCATGTAGTAATGGGTTTTTATAAATGTTCATATAATACAGATATTACATGATAGTTTATAATCTGGTGAATGGTGCAGTATTATTATATAGTTATAATGCGCCTTTATAAATACAGCCCTCTGTGGTATCCTATCTGGGTTACTGTGTATCAGTGCGGTAGTTTACAATGAGTAACGTACGTACCATGGGAGGGACATCATGGATACTCCCGACAGTTAATAGTAAGCCTTCATTCTCTTCTTCCTCCTTCCTGATTTTGTCAGCATCAAGAAGGGAAGAAGCACCAGTGTCTGGAGGGTCTAGATCCAGGTAAAACACTGTAAAAATGAACAAATATTCCAAATAAATGATTATAAAATCATTACCCAGTTTTAATCAGAGTAATGCCCACATGGCTATAGCTTCCACATAGTAGTAGAACCCCCTACCCAGCCATTTAATTTCCGGTCTATCATATAACACATTGTATGGAAGGCCACTTCCCTCCTATAAGGCAGTGGGCAGAGTGGTGGGTAAGCCTGTTACATTAATACAAAGGTAAGTCAGACATACACTATCACTATAAATACTTGGATATAGTAAGAGACATTAATATGTAACCCCTTGTCACTAGGGATGGGGGAGTGGGAGAGAGGTTAGCCCACTGAGCACGTGCAGATCTGTATCTTACGTCCAACTAGCAATAGGGAAAACATCAGGCTGTACGGCCATAAGGTATCCAAGATGGTTAATCCACAATGGTGTTAATTTAAAAGGTGAGGGACACAGTCACCTATCACACTATGTTATAATTTATATTTATTTTACATCCTTAAATATCGAACCTGATCTTTCCTCTGCTTTCTCATATTTGTTCTTCTTGGAACGGCCGTTACAAGAATCACAATGGAAGATTTTCCTGACCCGACTCTTGCATCTCTTCCAGCGGGAAAGACTTTTCTTTTTAGGGATCATTTCCTCAATGTTTTTAATCTCATTGGTACCATGATCTTTCTCCTGAATTGTCTCAACGCTGGGATTCTAAATAAGACATAGAATAGACATGAAATATAATCCTAACACAGTGCACTAGCCCTATAGTACAGATGGTAATAATGTATATAGGATATTCCATTAGGGATGCGTTAATAGGCTCTAAATAAACTGTGAAATCAATACATGGGTCTTACATCCAAGCTGTGACCTAACTTGGATATTCGGAGAGACGGTCACCCCTAGAATTACTCTTTGCTATATACAGTGACTTCTATAATCTCGCTATATACAGTCACCCCAATAATCTCACTATATACAGTGACTTCTATAATCTCGCTATATACAGTCACCCCTATAATCTCACTATATAGTCACCCCTATAATCTCACTATATACAGTCACCCCTATAATCTCACTATATACAGTGACTTCTATAATCTCGCTATATACAGTCACCCCTATAATCTCACTATATAGTCACCCCTATAATCTCACTATATACAGTCATCCCTATAATCTCACTATATAGTCACCCCTATAATCTCACTATATACAGTCACCCCTATAATCTCACTAAACTACAGCACCCTTAAATATCGCATATACACAGTGACTTCTATAATCTCGCTATATACAGGCACCCCCATAATCTCACTATATAGTCCACCCTTTAATCTCACTATATATACAGTCACCCCTATAATTCTATATATAGTACCCTATAATTACTATTACAGTCACCCCTATAATCTCACTATATACAGTCACCCTATAATCTAACTATTACAGTCACCCCTATAATCTAGCTATCTAAAGTTACCCCTATAATATCTATATATACAGTCACCCCTATAATTCACTATATACAGTCAATAGTACCCTATAATATCGCTTTATTACAGTCACCCCATAATATCGCTATATACAGTCACCCCTATAATCCACATAACAGTCCCTATAACTCTCTATATCAGTCTACCCCTATAATCTCGCCATTACAAGTCACCCCTATAATCCACTATATAAGTCACCCCTATAATCTCATATATAAAGTCACCCTATAATCTCTCATAACAGTCACCCCTATATCTCACTATATACAGTACACCCTATAATCTCATATATACAGTCACCCCTATAATCTCTCTATATACAGTTACCCCATAATCTCGCTATAAATAGTCACCCCTATAATCTCACTATATACAGTCACCCTAAATCTCACTATATACAGTCACCCCTATAACTCTCTATATACAGTTTACCCCTATAATCGCTATACAAGTCACCCCTATAATCTCACTATATACAGTCACCCCTATAATCTCACTAATAACAGTCACCCCTATAATCTCACTTATACATAGTCACCCTATAATCCTCTATACAGTACCCCTATAATCTCGCTATACACAGTCACCCCTATAATCTCGCTATATACAGTCACCCCTATAATCTCGCTAGATTACAGTCACCCCTATAATCTCGCTATATACAGTCACCCCTATAATCTCGCTATACACAGTCACCCCTATAATCTCGCTATATACAGTCCTAATTGTTAGAAAGGGAAAGTTTAAGTATAAATCTTAAAACAATAAATCTTCCTATGGCACTGGCTTGGGGGTAAAAAAATAAACTATTTTGATGATTGGTGAAACGTTAGTTACCCTTTAAGTATGGCTACCACACTAATAAAAGGGTAGGTGTGTTTACCCGTGTCAGGTTGGGGGGGGGTTAAAAAACAAACTTTTTGATCATTGGTCAATTTTTTTTACCTTAGTTACCCTTTAATTATGGTTGACACAAGAATGGAAAAGTAGATCAGTAGGTGTGTGTACAGGTTGGGGTAAAAAAAAAACTGTTTTGCTGATTTTTAAAAAAACATGTTTTTACTTTAGTTACCCTTTAAGTATGGTTATCACAGCAATAAAAAGGTAGATGTGGTTATCTGTATCAGGTTGGGGGTAAAAAAAAAATAACTTTTTTGATTATTGGTCAAAATGTATTTTTTAACTTTAGTTACCCTTTAAATAGGGCTACCACAAGAATGGAAGGGTTGGTGTGTGTACCTGTATCAGATTGGGGGGTTAAAAAACTAACTTTTTTGATTATTGGTATAAAATATATTTTTTTACTTTAGTTACCCCTTAAATATATCACAAGAACGGAAGACTAGTGTTTACCTGTGTCAGGTTGGGGGTTAAAAAAAAAACTTTTTTGATGACTGGTTAAAATTTTTTTTACTTTAGTTACCCTTTAAGTATGGCAGCCACAGGAATACAAGGTTAAGTGTATTTAACTGTATCAGGTTGGGGGTTACAAAATAAACTTTTTTGACTGTAATTACCCTTTAAGTATGGCTACCACAAGAATGGAAGGGTAGATTAGTAGGTGTGTTAACCTGTGTCAGGTTAGGGATTAAAAAACAAAGTTTTTTGATGATTGGTCAAAATGTATATTTGGCTTTAGTTACCCTTTAAGCCCTGGGCCACACTGCAATGCACAAAATTGCGAGTTTTATGTGATTTCTGTGCATTCGTGCGCGTTGTTTCGCGTTTGCGCATGCATTTTCGCTATTCACAAAGAGAAAATGCATGCAATTGCGCAAAAAATGGTTGAACATAAAACGCGAACAGACGCGCAATCGCATGCGCAACGGAAATCGTGGGAATTTTTGCGTTCCAGCGATTTCCGTTTTTGCGAAAATCACAAACAAAAACACGTGCACAAATGCGTGAAAAACGCACTAGTGTGTCCCAGCCCTAAGTATGAAAGGGTAGGTATGTGTACTTATATCAGATTGGGCGTTAAAAAAATAACTTTTTTGATGATTGGTTAATTAATTTTTTTACTTTAGTTACCATTTAAGTATGGCTACCACAGCAATAAAATTGTAGGTGTGTTTACCTGTGTCAGGTTAGGGGTTAAAAAAAACTACTTTGATTGGTCAAAAAAAAAAATTAAATTTAGTTACCCTTTAAATATGGCTGCCACAGGAATGAAAGGGTAGGTGTGCATAATTGTATCAGGTTGGGGGTTAAAAAAAACAAACTATTTTGATGATTGGAAAATTTTGTTTTTTGGTTTAAGTTACTTTTAAGTATGGCTACCACAAGAATGGAAGGGTAGATCAGAAGGTGTGTGTACCTGTGTCAGGTTTGGCAATGGGGTAGGATCCTCAACTGCAATAGCAATCAATGAATGCTGGGTGCTTCAGCACTGCAGCCAGCAGTGTAAGTACAAACTTTGTAAATATAGCTGGGCACACCAGTCTTAATTCAAACCATTTATTTATGTGACGTTTCGGACCCCAACTGAGTCTTTCCTCAGACAAACATTTATGAAGAAACAAAGTCCAAGCTGCTATACATAGGCAAGAAAACAATCATACAATGTAAGATGGCCATCTAGTGGTCAAAGATAATAATTCCTCAATTGTTTAAAGTGATCAAAGCGATAAAGTGCTATAAATATAAAGTGTACCGTATATACTCGAGTATAAGCCGAGGTTTTCAGGTCTTAAAAATGACCTGAAAAATGAACCCGGCTTATACTCGGGTCAAGGCTGGGACTTACCTTAATTCCGGACGCAGCCGCGAGTCAGGTAGAGAACCGGCACTCCAGTAGTACTTTGCGCACGTCGGCGCGATGACGTCATTGCGCACCCGCAAAGCACTACTGGGAACTGCCGGCTTACCATCCTGACTTGCGGCTGCTTCTGTAAGGCTCTGCGAAGGCGTCCGGAAGCTCTGGGATGATGTCCGGAAGGCTTGCACACCAAACTGTAAGTACATTTCCCATGGCTACCAGTGATCCCCAAGGCTACCAGTAATCCCCAAGCTACCAGTAATCCCCATGGCTACAGTTATCCCTGGCTACCAGTAATCCCCCATGGCTACCAGTTATCCCCCCATGGCTACCAGTTATCCCCATGCACAGAAGCCCCATGGCTACCAGTATATCCCCATGGCTACCAGTTTATCCCCATGGCTACCAGTAATCCCCATGGCTACCAGTATCCCCATGGCCTACCATTATCCCCATGGCTATCATAATCCCTGCTACCAGTTATCCCCATGGCTACCAGTAATCCCCATGGCTCCAGTATCCCCAGGCTGCCAATCCCAGGCTACCAGTAATCCCCATGGCTACCAGTAATCCCATGGCTACCAGTTCACTGCAATAAAATGCACATGGCTCCAAAGGCATATTGGTCAATTTCAACCCTCGGCTTATACTCGAGTCAATGTGGTTTTCCTAATTTTTGAGGTAAAATAGGTACCGTCTAATCGTTATCGGGTCGCTTATATCGAGTATAACTGTAAGTGCAATAATAAAGAAAAATAATAGTTTAAAAAAAAATATTCAAAGTAACCATTTCAAAATTTAACTAGAAAGGGAAAGTTTAAGTATAAACTTGAATTGGCTTGAAGGGCTGCATTTGGAAGGGATATGTTTGTTTTGCTGCAGATTTTAAACTCAATAATGGGAATATGAGTTTGTAGTGAACCGCTTGTTTGGGACAAAAAAACTTTGTGTGTACCCAGCCCAAAGTGGTGCTAATTTTGATCCAATCAATTGAAAGCTAACATCTGATTGGTTATGGCAAATTTAGCACCATTTTCAATGAAAAGAACATTTATTGAATCCTCTGTATCTTTTTGATGATTGGTCAAAATTTTTTTTTTTTTACTTAGTTACCCTTTAAGTATGTCTGCCACAGTATGATAAGTAGATCAGTTAGGTGTGTGTACCTGTGTCGGTTGGGGGTTAAAAACAAACTTTATTGATGATTGGTCAAAAATTTTTTTACTTTAGTTACCCTTAGGTATGGCTGCCACAGTATTGGATAGTAGATCAGTAGGTGTGTGTACCTGTGTCCGGTTGGGTGTTAAAAAAAACAAACTTTTTGGATGATTGGTCAAAATTTGTTTTTTGACTTTAGTTACCCTTTAGGTATGGCTGCAACAGTAATGGATGGGTAGGTCAGTAGTGTATGAACTGTGCCACATGGATGTTTAAAAAACAAACCTTTTTTATTATTAAATCAAATTATTTTTTTGACTTAAGTTACCCTTTAAGTATGGCTGCCCACCGTATGCATAAGTAGATTCAGTAGGTGTGTGTACCTGGGTCTGGTTGAGGGGGTATGTCTCTTTTGTTTTATTTTTTTGTGACTTTAGTTACCCTTTAATATGGTGTCCATAGGATGGAAGGTAGGTCAGTAGGTGGGTGTACCTGGGTCTGTGTGGGGGGTTGGGGGTCTCACCATTTTTATTTATGACCATGAAAAAAACTGTTTTGAAATGTCCACATTGAGGATTGTTACCATTATAGTCTATGGGAAAAAATGTCAGGAAATTCGCAGATAACGCCCTAACGCTTCCGCCGATTCCTTAGCGAATTTCATGTCTCTAGCTCAAAAACTGTGGAGGAGTAAACGGTCCAAAAAAAAGCGGAAAAAATAGAAAGAACAGTAATTGTCTTTTTCAAGCCAAATTAATAAGTGCCATAAACCCTAACGATATTTAACTGAATAATAATCCAACAATGATACATATAAAAGAATATCCAATGAATAAAAAGGATTTTTTTATAGCCACAATGTGGAGGAAATCATCTTTTTGGAAGAAAGCAAGAGAGGCCTAGATTTGTATTCAAGCCTTTGGGGGCACACTTCTCCTATATGACCCACACATCTGTACCAAATTTTGGGGGAGATGCAATAAATGTCAGTATCGCAAATGACCTGCACTTGTTTCTGCGATGTAGTAACCACTTTGCGACTGATATTACATCGTGTGAATGCAAGAGGTAAGTTGCAACCTTTTGCACGGCTTTAAAGCCACACTTGAAAAGGCTTTTCAAGTGTGTGTGCAATTGTCATCTCTAAATTTATTGCAAAATAAGTAAAAGAAAAACCCGCTAACCCTATATTACATCAGTTTGCATGGGTTTTGCACTTATTTTCCCCCTTAGCATGGGATATTGCATCTCGCTGTATGTGTCTCTAGCCCAAAAACTGTGGGAGGAGATACAGTCCAAAAAAAACGCCTATATACAGTGACTTACTATACTCTCGCTACTATACAGTCACCCCTATTCTCTCACTATATTAGTCACACTATAATCTCACTATATACGTCACCCTATAATCTACTATATACACGCTGACTTCCAAATCCGCTAATATCAGTCACCCTCTTAATCTCACTATTAGTCACCCTATAATCTCACTTTACAGTCACCCCTATAGATCACTATATAGTGACTTCTTAAATATCGCTAATGATCAGTCCCCCCATAATCCACTATATAGTCACCTATTAATCTCACATATATACAGTCACCCCTAAATATCACTATATTACGTCACCCCCATAATCTCAATATATACAGTCACCCACTAAATCTCATATATACAGTCAACCCTATATCTTCTAATACAGCACCCTCTAATCTTACTATATACAGTCACCCATATAAATCTTACTATATTACAGTCACCCCTATATCTAACGATTACAGTCCCCTAAATTCGCTAGATACAGGTACCCCACATTAATCTCTCTATATAAGTCACCCTCTTAATCTCACTATATACAGTTCAATAGTCACCCACTAAATTTTGTTGACAGTCCCCCTATAATATCGTAATAATAGTACACCCCTTATCATGCTATATACAGTCACCCCTATAATCTCACCATATACAGTCACCCCTCTAATCTTCTATATATAGTCTACCCCTATAATCTTCGCTATTACACAGTCCACCTATAATCTCACTATATTACAGTCACCCCTATATTCAAACTATATCAGTCATCCGATAATCAGGCTATATACAGTTCACCCCTATAATCTCTCTATATACAGTAACCCTATAATCTCAGCTATATCAGGCAATAGTCAACCCTTATAATCTTGCTTTCTAGACAGTCATTCACTAATAAGCTATATACCAGTCACCCCTATATATCACTATATACAGTCACGCCTACCTATATACAGTCCCCTATAACTCTTATGTACCCCCTATAATCTTCTCATACTAAGAGTACCCATATCTCAGTATACAGTACTAATCTATTACAGTCACCCCTATAATCTCATATAACAGTATCCCATAATCTAGCACTATACAGTCCCCTATTAATCTCTCTGTATAAGTTACCCCTATAATCTCGCGATATACCACAGTTCACCCCTATAATCTCGCTAACCCAAGTCCACCCTTAATCTCGCTATATACAGCACCCCTATAACCTCGCTATATACAGTCACCCCTATAATCTCGCTATATCCAGTCACCCATAATATCGCTTATAACAGTCACCACTAATCTCGCTATATATAAGTCACCTCTATAATGCGCTATATTACAGTGATAATTGTTAGAAAGGGAAAGTTAAGTATAATCTTTAAAACATAAACTATCTCCTATGGCCATGGGCTGGGCGGTAAACAAAATAAAACTATTTTGACGATTGTTGAAACGTTACGTTCCCCTCCTACACGTATGCTACCACAAGGCAATATAACCAAGGGTAGCCCCCCCCCTTGGGTCTTACCCCACCTCCCGCGTCGAGCGCCCGGCCGGCCGCCGGGTTAAACAACAACAACTTTTGATCATTGGTCAATTTTTTTTTTTACCTTAGTTACCTTTAATTATGGTTGACACAAGAATGGAAAGTAGATCAGTACTGTGTTGGTACAGGTTGGGGTTAAAAAAAACTGTTTGATGATTTTTAAAAAACATTGTTGTTTACTTTAGTTACCCTTTTTAAGTATCGTTATTCACAGCAATAAAAAGGTTAATGTGGTTACCTGTATCAGGTTGGGGGTTAAATTTAAAAAAAATAACTTTTTTTTACTTTTCGCTTATTGGTCAAAAGTATTTTTTAAACTTAGTTCACCCTTTAAGTATGGCCTACCATAAGAATGGAAGGTTAGCACTGTCAGCAGGTGGTTTATCTGTGCTCGGCTTAGGGGTAATAAACAAATGTTTTTTGATAATTGGTCCAACAATTTATTTTGATAGGTTAGTACCCTTTAAATGGGGCTACCACAAGGAAATGAAGGGTAGGTGTGTGTACCTGTGGTCAGGTTGGGGGGTTTTGTTTAAAAACATTTTTTTTTTATGACTGGTTAAAATTTATTTTGTACTTGTTAGTTACCCTTGTCAGTATGGCAGACAAAGGAAATACAAGGTAAGAGTATTTCACTGTATCGAGGTGGGGGTTACACAAATAAACTTTGTGACTGTCTAGTACCCTTTATGTATGGCTTACACAAGAAGGAAGGTGCTAGGATAGTAGGTGTGTAACCGTGTCACGTCGGTTTTAGGGATTAAAAAACAAAGTTTTTTGATGATGGTCAAAAATGTATATTGGCTTTAGTTCCCTTTAAGGCCTGGGCCACCACTGCAAGCACAAAATCGCGAGCGTTTTGTGACTTCTGTGCATTCGCGCGCGTTGTTTTCGCGTTTTGCGCATGTGTTTCGCTATTCAAAGAGGAAAATCATTTGCAATTGCGCCAAAAAATTTGGTGTCGAACGTTATAAACCGAGCGAAACAGACGCGCAATCGAATGCGCCAACGGAACTCGTGGGAATTTTGCGTTCCACGCGATTCGTTTTTGCCGATAACATCCCACCAACCCAAAAACACGATACATAAATGCCGTTGAAAAAACGCAACTAGTGTGGCCCCAGCCAAGTATGAAAAGGGTAGGATGTGATACTGTATTCAGATTGGGGGTTAAAAAAATAACTTTTTGGATGATTGGTTAATTAAGTTTTTACTTAGTTACCTTGTAAGTATGGCTACACAGCATAAAAGTTAGGGTGTTACTGTGTCAGGTTAGGGGTTTAAAAAAACTACTTTTTCATTGAGTGGTCAAAAAAAAAAAAAATTTGTTACCCTTAAAATACTGGCTTGCCACAGGAATGAAAGGGTAGGTGTGCATAACTTTAACAGGTGGGGGTTTTAAAAAAACAAAACTATTGATGATTTGGCAAAATTTTGTTATTGGCTTAGTTACTTTTAAGATGGCTACACAAGAATGGAAGGTAGATAGAATGTTGCTTTGACCCTGTGTCAGGCTTGGCCATACTGGGGTAGGACACTCTGACACACCTCAACTGTAATATGCAATCCAGAATGCTGGGGCCTGCTTCAGCACTTGCACGCAAGCAGTGGTAAGTACATAACTTTGTGTTGTAGAACTAAGATTTTGCTGGGCCCCCAACACCAGTCTTAATTCAAACCATTTATTTATGTGACGTTTTCGGACCCCCAACTTGATCTTTCCTCGACAAACATTAAGAAGAAACAAATTGCAAGCTGATATACAATAGGCAAGAAAACAATACATACAATGTAAGATGGCCCATCTAGTGGTCAAAAGACCAATAATTCCTCAATTGTTAAAGTGATCAAAGCTGTGATAAATGTGCTGATAAATATAAGTGTAAGTGCCAAAATACAAAGAAAAATATAAGTTTAAAAAAAAAAGCATTAAAGTAACACATTTCAAAAGTTAAACGAGAAAGGGAAAAGTTAAGTATAAAACTTGACTTTGCTTGGAAGGGCTGCATTTTGAGAAGGGAAATTTGTGTGTTTGCTGCAGATTTTAAAACTCAATAATGGGGAATGAGAGTTTTGTAGTGAACGCTTGTTTGGACAAAAAAAACTTTGTGTGATCCCAGCCCAAAGTGGTGCAATTTGGTCCAATCAATTTAGAAAGACTAACATATGATTGGTTATGGCAAAAATTCGCACCATTTTTCAATGATAAGAACTTTATGAATCTTTTTTTTGACTTAGTTACCCTTTAGGTATGGCTTGCCAACAGTAAGGATAAGTAGACAGTAGGTGTATGTACTGTTCCGGGTTGGGGGGTAAAAAAACAAACTGTTTTTGATTGGTCAAAAAATTTTTTTTACTTTAGTTACCCTTTAGTTTTGGCTGCCACAGTAATGGATAAGTAGATCAGTAGGTGTGTGTACCTGTGTCGGGGTTGGGGGTTGGTTAAAAAAAAAACTTATTTGATGATTGGTAAAAAAATTTTTTTTTACTTTAGTTACCCTTTAGGTAGGGTCTGCCACAGGAATGGATAAGTAGATCAGTAGGTGGGGGTACCTGTGTCCGGTTGGGGGTTAAAAAAAAACAAACTTTTGGAGTTGGTCAAAATTTGTTTTTTTGACTTTAGTTACCCTTTAGGTATGGCTGCAACAGTAATGGATGGGTTAGGGTCAGTAGGTGTAGGTCACTTGTGCCACATGGAGGGTTTTGAAAAAAAAAACCTTTTTAGATTAATCAAATTATTTTTTTGATTAAGTTACCCTTTAGTATGGCTGCCACAGTAATGGATAAGTAGATCAGTAGGGTGTGTACTGGGTCTGGTTGGGGGGTGTCGTTTTGTGTTTAAACTATTAAATTATTCTTTTATTGTAAATAAAATCTAAATTAGTTTTTTTTTTTTACTTTAGTTAACCTTTAAGTATGGCTTGCCAGTAATGGATAAGTAGATGAGGGTGTGTACCTGGGGTCTGGTTTGAGGGGGTATAGGTCTCTTTTGTGTTTAGTTTTTTTGTGACTTATAGTTACCCTTTAAATATGGCAGTCCATGGAAGAAGGTAGCGTCAGTAGGTGGTGTGTACCTGGGTCTGTGTGGGGTTGGGTGTACACCATTGTATTTATCGACCATGAAAAAAACTGTTTTGAATGTCCACATTTGCGGATTGTTACCATTATAGTCTCTATGGGAAAAAGTCAGGAAATTCACCGGATAACGCAGTAACTGCTTCCGCGTTCCTTAGTTACTAAAAGATAGCACACTTTCCTATATGCCCCGCACGTTAGTGGACCGAAGGGGCATGGGGGACCTCGGGGGGGGAGGTGGGGGAAAAAACAAAAAAAAGGAAAAGCACACAGAGAGTCAGAAAGGGAAAAAGAGGAAAAAAGAAGCCCAAATCGAGGAGAGCAAAGAAGAAAAGGGGGGAAAGAACAAAAATGGGGGGGAGGAGAGGTAGGGGGATGGAAAGAACGAGTAAACTTAAAAAAAAAAAAAAAAAAAAAAAATGAAGGGGGGGGGGGGGGGTTTTTTTTTGATTTTCATCATTTTTATTTTTTTTTTATTTTATCTTATTTTATATAATATATGATTATTTATTAAAAAAGAAATGGTAATATATTTTATAGCCACAATATGGAGGAAATCATATTTTTGGAAGAAAGCAGAAGAGAGGCCTAGATTTGTATTCAAGCCTTTGGGGGGCACACTTCTCCTATATGACCCACACATCTGTACCAAATTAGGGGGAAATGCAATAAATTTCAGTATCGCAACTGATCTGCACTTGTTCCTGCAATGTAGGAACCACTTTGCGACTGTTACAACATCATGTGAAAGTGAGAGGTAAGTGTGCAACCTTTTGCACGGCTTTAAAGCCACAATTGGAAAGGCTTTAATTTTGGTGCAAAAAACTTGTGCAAATTGTCATCTCTTAATTTATTGCATGCAAAATGAGGTAAAAAACCTGCTAAGCCTATAATCAGTTTGCAAGGGTTTTGCACAGGATATTCCCTGTATGCGTCTCTAGCTCAAAAAACTGTGGGAGGAGGACACAGTCCAAAAAAACACGGAGAAATAAAACAGAAGAAGAAAGAACAGTAATTTGTATCTTCAAGCCAAAGATATAAATATTAATGAACATCCCATTCAGCACCATTAGAGGCCTCGTTTGCTTATCGGATTAATTATCATATAAATGTTGGTAGCAGCCTTACCTCGCTCTCATTCCGAAGAGAAATGTCCGACCTCTTTCTGAAGTTTTTAAACATCGTTACTACAAAAATAAAGTAAAAAGAGAGATATTCATTTTCAAACAGTTTATCTCCATCAGAAAAACATGAAATACTACAAATCCCACAATGCATTCAAGCGTGCAAATAAAAATTCTATTGATCCAGAAGCCCCATTTATATAAATATTTTTTTTTTTATAATCTTATAAAGATTGTGTAATGGTGAATTTACTATTGTATAAATATTAGTGTCTCATCCAGATGTTTAAAAACTACAATTCCCAACATTCCCGTTGCAGTATTTAGTCAGAGAATGCGGGAGTTGTTGTTTTCAAACATCTGGAGTTTGACATCTGTGATCTAGATGCCAGCGCCATCGTTTTTTCCATACTGTACTAAGGTTATTATAGAAAAAGTTATAAAAACTAAAATCCCATAATTCCCTAAAGAAATTTAATCCATTGCAAATAACCTAGTGCTCCCTCGTGTGTGGGGAACATTTATAGAAATCACAAGTGACAGTCCTGCAGCTCTGCAACACACCAAGTGACTTCAACAATGGTTTTGGATGTATGTTAATGCTGATAACATCAGGTCACCTGACACCCTTGTTAACTGAGAAAATCTGGTTACCATGACAACCACAGCACCTGGTTTGTTGCCCAGATGCTTCTGTCAAATCTAAATAAAGCTTAGTAATACAAATATCACAGACACCACACCTGCGTGCCAAGGTTCAGGCAGGGTGGGCGTGGCCAGGGATGTAACGTCACCAGCACGCACAGGGGCAGGAGTTAGATTAAAATTCAGGTGTTGGAAGGGGGATAACAGGGGCATGACATCAATAAGGGGGCGTGAGGGGAGGAGATTGTTATCTGGCATGGTCTCCCCTTCTGTAATTAATCAGCCTATCACTATTTTTCCATTCCATATTACAATGACTTACTGAAACTACAACTCCCATAATTCCCTTCCGAAATTCAATCCATTGCAACCAACCAAGTGACCCCTAATGTGATTGATAGAAATCCCTCTTTTTAATAAATAGTGACATTATTATAAAATCTATTTCTAATTATCTACATATATAGTTCTCTACTTACCAATGTGTAAAATCTCCTAAAGAAGGTCTCAGTACAATGGCTCGTTGTTCACTACAGACACAGTCACAAGGGACCGTCCTGCAGCTCTGCAACACACCAAGTGACTTCACAGGTGTAACATGCCCTTTTATACTCTCTGCTTGATGACATCACAATGTCAGCCGACACCTTGTACCATGACAACCACTGCATCTTGTTCTTTCCAGATGCTTCCGTCAAACTTAGCTAAAGTAAATATGTTAATCTGCTTGATGACATCAATGTCACCTGACACCCTTTTAACTGTTACCATGACAACCACAGCCGCCAGTTTTCTAGATGCTTCCGTCAAACCCAAATAAACTATATTAAATACATATATCAGGGTTTTATTATACCAAATAAACACCCTGTCATTAATAGTGGATAATGTATCCCCTTCTGTAATCATATTACAGTTTATCACTGCCATTGCTTTATTCCATATTACACCGACATACTAAAACTACAACTCCCATTATGCTCATTAAGACCTTAAACCATTTAGCTGCACAGAAATAATATATAATAAATTATAATAATCATATTGTCTATCTAGTATAACTAGAATAGATAGGTAAACTATACACAAACTGGAAATAAAAAAGTTACATTTTAAAAACCGGATATAATAAACTACAAATCTCATAGTTTTGAGATCACATGACAAGTCTATCTAGAATGGATGAACATGAAACAGTGCTCGCAATAGGTAGTGTATTATTAGGGCTGGCCACGCTAGCGCAATTGCGATGGCGCATGCGATTTTGGATAGAAAATATACATATCTGTTTTGGAAACGCATGCGTTCACCATTTTTTTGTTTTAGCGCATGCGTTTCCATAATGGAAAATTGCAAATGCACCTCGAAACCAATCGTGCGAACAATCACATGCGATAACGCACATGATTCTGTCCCTGCGCATTGCAGTGCGGCCTAGGCCTGAGGCACCAAATTGCGCATCCCATCCGAGCGTTATTGCACGCGGTTGCGTGTTTTCTGTGCATTGTTGCGCGTCGTTCCACGTTTGCACATGTTTTAGTAATTTAACATTGTAAAACAATGCGCTTGCGTAAAAAAATGGTGCATCAAATGCAACCAATGGCAACCGCGTGGCATCGGAAAACGCAGGAATTTTTGGTTCCTGCGATTCACAGTCTAACCAAAACCGGTGCGCAAAAAACGGGCTAGGGTGGCCAGCACTTAGTGACAGGCGGACATGGTAATTACGGTTGCTCTTGGTTGTGGTCAGAGACCATGGGAGGGTTAGACAGACAGGGCTCCAGTAAACCTGTACCAGCCCACCATGGATTGGGAGCTACTGTAGAGGTAAGTAGCCCATACAGCAAGATCTATTCCATTTACAGTGATTGGATAGAGGAGAATTAATTAACTCCGCCCACTATCCAGTTATGTGTATCATGTAATGAACAAACCAATACACGTGATTAATTACAGGGCCCACCACAGTACGATGGAAGCAGGAACCATGTATACAGGGTCCACCAACTATGGGGCCCAACCAGACCGGTAACTGTTACCCTAGCACAGCGACTAGTGTAATAAGGATAACATGTCTGATCCCTATGTGCACACTTACAATACAGTGGAGATGGGCGAATGATGTTGGGTGGGATTTATCTCCTATTACTCATTTGACCATGTGGATTGGAGTTACAATATATATTCGTTGTTATAAGGTTGATGTATGTCCAATGTGCTATATTGGAGGGTCTCTCTATTTTAATTGGCTTATGGGAGTGCACATTAAGAATAGCGGTGGCTGAGAGGTGCAGCTGGTCCCATAAGTAAATTACATTAGGTACAGCTTGATGTGCACAGGACATTCCCTTTTCTGTATTACCTAGAGGGTGGAGCTGCCTTACCGTTTGCCTTAAAAGGAATCTCCACTCCTCCAATATGTGTATATCAGCTGAACACCCCCCAAACCTTAACCCCGCTAGGTTTATTTGTTTCAAATTGGCCCCTAGACATACTTACCAGCCCTCTCCCTCGCTACCATTTGCTTGTCTCCCATGCATGGAAGCAAGCAGAAGGGACCCGACTGGCAGTGATTGGCTAAGGTGCAATGTCTCCACCAATTACTTTCGCAGTTGCCAGTCGAGCCCCTTCTGCTTGCTTCCTTGCACAGAAAAGACACGTGAGACAAGAAGAAGGCAGCAAGGAAAGAGGTCTGGTCAATATGTCCAGTGTCGATTTACCATAAAATGAATAAAAATAGCGAGGACTAGGTTGGGGGGAGGGGAGTATTGTTGGAGGTGTGAGTTTCCTGGTTGAAATGTGCGCTGCAGTGCATTATCTTAACGGACCATTAAATCTGATCGTTAAAAACGCACCGTGGCAAACGTTTCTGTCCGGAAACAAACCTAGAGTTAAAGAGCTCTAACTCTGGAGGGCCAGGCCGGGATTTAAAGGGCACGCACACCTCCTGAAAGAAGCACAATGAGGTCACACCCAATGGCTGCCTCTTCTTCTGCTGTTTGCAAACCAGATGATACAATGTTCCCTGCAGTCGGGGCAGTCACGTTCCAATAGGAGTGTCTAGTTACCTAAATGCATTTCACAGATCTGTCCGTGCTCACTTATTAGTGCATACTTATTCATTTCGCATGCTGATCACTTTTGGATTGCCCTTCAATGCCAGAGGTCCTAATTTTTGCACTGCTATTAAACGCGATAGACGAAGCACAGCAGACAGTACAAGGCAGACACAGAAAGAAGAACGACAGACGACAGACAACAGACGACTGTAGTTGTATGATGATGAGATGATAGATGATGATAGATGATAATGATGATGATGATGATAATAGATAGATGCTGATAGCTTACGACTGTTCACGTGCTCCTCTTCTTATTCTGGATTATCCTTTCGCATCTTATCATTTTTGGATTGGTGCCATCAGAGGCCCATTATTTTCACTTTGCTACAAATCTATAGTCGAATCGACGACAGAACAGGCAGACAGACAGAAATAAAGACGAGCAGACCAGACAGACGACGACAGACCGCCAGACATACTATGAAGGATGAAGATAGAAGCTAGTATTAGTAGATAGATGATAGATACTTATATGATATCTAGATCGCTTTGTAGACAGATAATGATAGCTAGCTTCGATGCATTATCGATAGATAGATCGATTATAGATAGATAGAAGATAGACTTATACGCTAGTCAGACGACCGATTATTGGTACAAATAAATGAGAGACAGGGAGAATCAAAGATCGATAATAGACCAAAAAAAATAGATGGATCGTCTACATCCCAGACATACCTCGCCAGGATAAATTACAACAGACATAGGATAGATAATAATCGATAGATAGATAGGACTACGACAGAGATAGCTCATTATTGAACAGACCAAGAGTAGCTAGATATATAGAATAGATAGCTAGACATATATGATGACCGACAGACAGAGATCGATAATAGATGGTTTACATACAGACCGCGATAAGATCGATAGATTCCGCTAGATCGCTAGATAGATAAAACATGATCGATGGATAGATAAGATAAATAGTAGACAGAGCTGTGCCTGTGCTCACTCATTCTTCTGATTATTGCTTTTCGCATCTGACCCTTTTTGGATTTGCTCATCAGGGCTCATTATTTGCACTCTACGGTGAACCGATAGATATAGAGATCGACTACATACATAAGCAGACCAGACAAAGAAAGACAGACTACAGAACAACAGCATTAGCTAGCTAGATAGATAGATGAATAGATAATAATAATAGGTAGAATCATATATATAGATACATATACATAGATATTAGATAGATTAGATAGCTATAAGATAGATAGATAGATAGATATATAGATCCGATCGACAGACGATTAGTGGAAATAGAGTAGAGATCAGGGACAGTCACATAGATCGATAGATCTCAGACAAACATAGATAATAGATAGATAAGCTAGATAGACGTACAACAGACGTCGACAGATCAATATACCGACACGAACAGAGATAGATATGATAGATAGATAGATCTAAGATAGAATAGATAGACAGACATACAGCCAAAGAATATATAGATAGATAGATAGATAGATAGATTAATAGATTGACAGACTACAGACAGATTAGATCGCTAGATCGATAGATAGATAGATAGATATAGATCGATAATAGATAGATATAGATAACATGATCGACATTAGAATAATAAGTCGATATGATACACATAGAGAGAGACATACCAGAGATAGATCGATCGATAGTAGACAGACGACAGAGATAATAGATCAAATAGATAGTAGATCGATAGATCGATAGATGATAAGATCATAAGATAAATATAGATAGATAGATAGATTGTAGATAGATAGACAAGACTAAGATAGTTGTAGACATACAAATAGAAAGAGAGAGAGAGAGAGAGATGATGTCAGATTTCAAGGGCTTTTTCACATTACGATCGGACCACAATGGACAGTCCATTTTGTGCTCCATGTGTAGCAGTCTGTTTTTAGTATCTTTTTGGTAAAAACGGGTGAGTTTCCTGGCTGAAATGTGCGCTGCAGTGCATTATCTTAACGGACCATTAAATCTGATCGGTAAAAACGCACCGTGGCAAACGTTTCTGTCCGGAAACAAGAGGAGGGGTGGTGGGGGTTATTTTCACCAAAATTTCATAGTTGAATAAAAAATATAATATTAAATAAAAGTTAATGAGTGTTGCATTATCGTAAAGATTATTGAATTGTCTTTCTTTAATATATCAAGTGCCGAGTGATTACAGCAATCTTGATACATTATTGCTTTCTTACTAAAAACGTTATTTCAATACATCTCCGCTGCGAAGCGCGGGTATTTTGCTAGTGTATGTATAAAATAGAGTGCTTAACAAGATTCAGTATTGTATCATGTATGTATAACATAGTGTGCTTTACAAGATTCAGTGTTGTATCATGTATGTATAAAATAGTGTGCTTTACAAGATTCAGTATTGTATCATGTAAGTATAAAATAGTGTTTTACAAGATTCAGTATTGTATCATGTACGTATAAAATAGTGTGCTTTACAAGATTCATTATTGTATCATGTATGTATAAAATAGTGTGCTTTACAAGATTCAGTATTGTATCGGCTCATTCATTGCACTTTACTTACAAAAGTTAAGCAGGTTTCGTTTTCGAAAAGGCAAAGCCCTCACTCACTCACTCACTCACTCACTAATTCTCCAACTTGCCGTAGAGGCAGACGGCTTAAATTTGGCAGGCTCATTCATTGCACTTTACTTTGATAGTGGGCGGAGTTATTAATTCTCCTCTATCCAATCACTGTAAATGGAATAGATCTTGCTGTATGGGCTACTTACCTCTACAGTAGCTCCCAATCCATGGTGGGCTGGTACAGTTTACTGGACCCTGTCTGTCTAACCCCCCATGGATACTCTGACCACACCCAAGAGCAACCGGTAACACCCATGTCCTGCCTGTCACTAAGTGCTGGCCACCACTAGCCCGTTTTTTGCGCACACGGTTTTGGTTAGACTGTGAATCGCAGGAACACAAAAATTCCTGCGTTTTCCGATGCGCACGCGGTTGCGCATTGGTTTGCATTTTGAGTGCACCATTTTTTTACGCAAGCGCATGTGTTTTTACAATGTTAAATTACTAAAACATGTGCAAACGTGGAACGACGCGCAACAATGCACAGAAAACACGCAACCGCGTGCAATAACGCTCGTGATGGGATGCGCAATTTGGTGCCTCAGGCCTAGGCCGCACTGCAATGCGCAGGGACAGAATCATGTGCGTTATCGCATGTGATTGTTCGCACGATTGGTTTCGAGGGTGCATTTGCAATTTTCCATTATGGAAACGCATGCGCTAAAACAAAAAAATGGCGAACGCATGCGTTACCAAAACAGATATGTATATTTCATTCTATCCAAAATCGCATGCGCCATCGCAATTGCGCTAGCGTGGCCGAGCCCTAATAATACACTTTACCTATTGCGACACTGTTTCATGTTCATCCATTCTAGATAGACTTGTCATGTGATCTCAAAACTATGAGATTTGTAGTTTGATTATATCCGGTTTTAAAAATGTAACTTTTTTTATTTCCAGTTTGTGTATAGTTTACCTATTCTATTCTAGTTATCACTAGATAGACAATATGGTTATTATAATTTATTATATATTATTTCTGTGCAGCTAAATGGTTTAAGGTCTTAATGAGCATAATGGGAGTTGTAGTTTTAGTATGTCGGTGTAATATGGAATAAAGCAATGGCAGTGATAAACTGTTAATATGATTACAGAAGGGGATACATTATCCACTATATTAATGACAGGGTGTTATATTGGTATAATAAAACCCTGATATATGTATTTAATATAGTTTATTTGGGTTTGACGGAAGCATCTAGAAACTGGCGGCTGTGGTTGTCATGGTAACCAGTTAATAAGGGTGTCAGGTGACATTGATGTCATCAAGCAGATTAACATATTTACTTTAGCTAAGTTTGACGGAAGCATCTGGAAAGAAACCAGATGCAGTGGTTGTCATGGTAACAAGGGTGTCGGCTGACATTGTGATGTCATCAAGCAGAGAGTATAAAAGGGCATGTTACACCTGTGAAGTCACTTGGTGTGTTGCAGAGCTGCAGGACTGTCCCTTGTGACTGTGTCTGTAGTGAACAACGAGCCATTGTACTGAGACCTTCTTTAGGAGATTTTACACATTGGTAAGTAGAGAACTATATATGTAGATAATTAGAAATAGATTTTATAATAATGTCACTATTTATTAAAAAGAGGGGATTTCTATCAATCACATTAGGGGTCACTTGGTTGGTTGCAATGGATTGAATTTCTGAAGGGAATTATGGGAGTTGTAGTTTCAGTAAGTCAGTGTAATATGGAATGGAAAATGGCAGTGATAGGCTGATAGATTACAGAAGGGGAGACCATGCCAGATAACAATCTCCTCCCCTCACGCCCCCTTATTGATGTCATGCCCCTGTTATCCCCCTTCCAACACCTGAATTTTAACTCTCTCGCTGCCCCCTGTGCGTGCTGGTGACGTTACATCCCTGGCCACGCCCACCCTGCCCTGAAACCTTGGCACGCAGGGTGGTGTCTGTGATATTTGTATTTACTAAGCTTTATTTAGATTTGACAGAAGCATCTGGGCAACAACCAGGTGCTGTGGTTGTCATGGTAACCAGATTTTCTCAGTTAACAAGGGTGTCAGGTGACACTGATGTTATCAAGCATTAACATACATCCAAAACCATTGTTGAAGTCACTTGGTGTGTTGCAGAGCTGCAGGACTGTCACTTGTGATTTCTATAAATGTTCCCCACACACGAGGGAGCACTAGGTTATTTGCAATGGATTAAATTTCTTTAGGAATTAGGGATTTGTAGTTTTTATAACTTTTTCTATAATAACCTGAAGTACAGTATGGAATAAACGATGGCGCTGGCATCTAGATCACAGATGTCAAACTCCAGATGTTTGAAAACAACAACTCCCGCATTCTCTGACTAAATACTGCAACAAGGGAATGTTGGGAATTGTAGTTTTTAAACATCTGGATGAAGAACTAATATTTATACAATAGTAAATTCACCATTACACAAATACTTTATAAGATTATAAAAAAAAAAATATTTATATAAATGGGGCTTCTGGATCAATAGAATTTATTGCAGCGCTTGAATTGCATTGTGGGATTTGTAGTATTTCATGTTTTCTGATGGAGATAAACTGTTTGAAAATGAATATCTCTCTTTTTACTTTATTTTTGTAGTAACGATGTTTAAAAACTTCAGAAAGAGGTCGGACATTTCTCTTCGGAAATGAGAGCGAGGTAAGGCTGCTACCAACATTTATAATGATAATTAATCCGATAAGCAAACGAGGCCTCTAATGTGCTGAATGGGATGTTCATTAATATTTATTCATTTGGCTTGAAGAGACAAATTACTGTTCTTTCTTCTTCTGTTTTATTCTCCGTTTTTTTTGGACTGTGTCCTCCTCCCACAGTTTTTGAGCTAGAGACGCATACAGGAATATCCTGTGCAAAACCCTTGCAAACTGATATAGGCTTAGCAGGTTTTTTACTCATTTTGCATGCAATAAATTAAGAGATGACAATTGCACAAGTTTTTTGCACCAAAATTAAAGCCTTTCCAATTGTGGCTTTAAAGCCGTGCAAAAGGTTGCACACTTACCTCTCACTTTCACATGATGTTGTAACAGTCGCAAAGTGGTTACTACATTGCAGGAACAAGTGCAGATCAGTTGCGATACTGAATTTATTGCATTTCCCCCATAATTTGGTACAGATGTGTGGGTCATATAGGAGAAGTGTGCCCCCCAAAGGCTTGAATACAAATCTAGGCCTCTCTTTGCTTTCTTCCAAAAATATGATTTTCCTCCATATTGTGGCTATAAAATATATTACCATTTCTTTTTATATATAATAATTATTAAAATATTTAATATAAAGTGAAAAAAAAAACCAAATACTTATTTTTTTTTTTTTTTTTAGTCCTTTCTTATTTTTTTATCTTTTGTTTTTTTGACGATGCTCACCCGTTTGTTCGCTGATTCGTACAACGTGCGGGCATATAGAAGTGTGCTATCTTTTAGCTCTAGGAATCGCGGAAGCGTTACTGCGTTATCGTGAATTTCCTGACATTTTTCCCATAGACTATAATGGTAACATCCAAATGTGACATTCAAACAGTTTTTTTCATGTCATAAATACAAATGTGATACCCCCAACCCCCACACAGACCCGGTACACCCCACCTACTGACCTACCTTTCCATTCCTATGGACGCCATATTTAAAGGGTAACTCTAAGTCACAAAAACTAAACACAAAAGAGACATACCCCCTCAACCAGACCCAGGTACACACCACCTACTCATCTACTTATCCTTACTGTGGCAGCCATACTTAAAGGTGTAACTAAAGTAAAAAAAAAAACTAATTTAGATTTATTTCAATAAAAGATAATTTTGTTGTAAACACAAAAGACTACCCCCCAACCAGACCCAGGTACACACGCCTACTGATCTACTTATCCATTACTGTGGCAGCCATACTTAAAGGGTAACTTAAGTCAAAAAAATTAATTTTGATTAATATAAAAAAGGTTTGTTTTTTTAAACCCCCATGTGGCACAAGTGACATACACCTACTGACCTACCCATCCATTACTGTTGCAGCCATACCTAAAGGTAACTAAAGTCACAAAAAACAATTTTGACCAATCATCCAAAAGTTTGTTTTTTTTTACCCCAACCGGACACAGGTACCACACCTACTGATCTACTTATCCATTCCTGTGGCAGCCATACCTAAAGGGTAACTAAAGTAAAAAAAATTTTTTTACCAATCATCAATAAAGTTTGTTTTTTTAACCCCCAACCCGACACAGGTACACACCCCTACTGATCTCTTATCCATTACTGTGGCAGCCATAACTAAAGGGTAACTAAAGTAAAAAAAATTTTTTGACCAATATCAAAAAAGTTTGTTTTTTTAACCCCCAACCCGGAACAGTACATACACCTACTGATCTACTTATCCATTACTGTTGCAGCCATACCTAAAGGTAACTAAAGTCAAAAAAAAGATTCATAAAAGTTCTTATCATTGAAAATGGTGCTAATTTTGCCATAACAATCAGATGTTAGCTTTCTAAATTGATTGGACCAAAATTAGCACCACTTTGGGCTGGGTACACACAAAAGTTTTTTTTGTCCCAAACAAGCGTTCACTACAAACTCATCATTCCCATTATTGAGTTTTAAAATCTGCAGCAACACACATTTCCCTTCCAAAATGCAGCCCTTCAAGCCAATTCAAGTTTTTATACTTAACTTTCCCTTTCTCGTAAATTTTGAAATGTTGTTACTTTTAATGCTTTTTTTTTTAAACTTATATTTTTCTTTTATTATTGCACTACACTTTATATTTTAGCACTTTATCACGCTTTGATCACTTTAAACAATTGAGGAATTATTGTCTTTGACCACTAGATGGCCATCTTACATTGTATGATTGTTTTCTCTTGCCTATGTATACAGCTTGCAACTTGTTTTTCTTCTTATAAATGTTTGTCTGAGGAAAGACTCAGTTGGGGTCCGAAACGTCACATAATAAATGGTTTGAATTAAGACTGTGTGCCCAGCTATATTTACAAAGTTTGTACTTACACTGCTGGCTGCAGTGCTGAACACCCCAGCTTCATGGATTGCTATTACAGTTGAGGTGTGCAGATCCTACCCCATTGCCAACCTGACACAGGTACAACACCTTCTGATCTACCCTTCCATTCTTGTGGTAGCCATACTTAAAAGTAACTTAAGCCAAAAACAAAATTTTCCAATCATCAATAGTTTTTGTTTTTTTTTAAAACCCCCCAACCTGATACATTATGCACACCTACCCTTTCATTCCTGTGGCAGCCATATTAAGGGTAACTAAATGTTTTTTTTTTGACCAATTCTGAAAAGTATTTTTTTTAACCCTAACCTGACACAGGTAACACCCTACACTTTATGCTGTGTAGCCATACTTAAGGTAACTAAGAAAAAATTAATTAACCAATCATCAAAAAGTTATTTTTTTAACCCAATCTGATACAAGTACACATACCTACCCTTTCATACTTAGGGCTGGGCCACACTAGTGCGTTTTTTCACGCATTTTGTACGTGTTTTTGGGTTGGGATTTTCGCAAAAACGAACATCGCGTGGAACGCAAAATTCCCACGAGTTCCGTTGCGCATGCGATGCGCGTCTGTTCGCTGTTTATACGTTCGACCATTTTTGCGCAATTGCATGCATTTTCTCTTGTGAATAGCGAAAACATGCGCAAACGCGAAAACAACGCGCGCGAATGCACAGAAGTCACATAAAACTCGCGATTTTGTGCATTGCAGTGTGGCCCAGGCCTTAAAGGGTAACTAAAGCCAAATATACATTTTGACCAATCATCAAAAAACTTTGTTTTTTAATCCCTAACCTGACACAGGTTACACACCTACTAATCCTACCCTTCCATTCTTGTGTAGCCATACATAAAGGGTACTACAGTCAAAAAGTTTATTTTGTAACCCCCAACCTGATACAGTAAATACTCTTAACCTTGTATTCCTGTGGCTGCCATACTTAAAGGGTAACTAAAGTAAAAAAAATAAATTTTAACCAGTCATAAAAAAAAAAATGTTTTTTAACCCCCAACCTGACACAGGTACACACACCTACCCTTCCATTCTTGTGGTAGCCCCATTTAAAGGGTAACTAAATTTAAAAATAAATTGTTGACCAATTATCAAAAAACATTTGTTTTTACCCCTAGCCTGACACAGATAAACCACCTGCTGACTCACCCTTCCATTCTTATGGTAGCCCATACTTAAAGGGTAACTAAAGTTAAAAAATACATTTTGACCAATAATCAAAAAGTTATTTTTTTTAAACCCCCACCTGATACAGGTAACCACATCTACCTTTTTATTGCTGTGAATAACCATACTTAAAGGTAACTAAAGTAAAAACATGTTTTTTAAAAATCATCAAAACATTTTTTTATACCCCAACCTGTACAACACACGCTACTGATCTACTTTTCCATTCTTGTGTCAACCATAATTAAGGGTAACTAAGGTAAAAAAAAATTGACCATGATCAAAAAGTTTGTTTTTTAACCCCCCCCAACCTGACAGGTAAACACACCTACCCTTTTATTCCTGTGGTAGCCTACTTAAAGGGAACTAACGTTTCAACCAATCATCAAAATAGTTTATTTTTTTACCCCCAAGCCATGTGCCATAGGAAGATTTATGTGTTTTAAGATTTATACTTAACTTTCCCTTTCTAACAATTGCACTGTATATAGCGAGATTATAGAGGTGACTGTATATATAGCGAGATTATGGGGTGACTGTATATAGCGATATTATGGGGTGACTGTATATAGCGAGATTATAGGGGTGACTGTATTAGCGAGGTTATAGGGGTGACTGTATATAGCGAGATATAGGGGTGACTGTGTATAGCGAGATTATAGGGGGACTGTGTATAGCGAGATATAGGGGTAACTGTATAAGAGAGATTATAGGGGTGACTGTATATAGCTAGATTATAGGGATGACTGTTATAGTGAGATATGGGGTGACTGTATAAGTGAGATATAGGGGTGACTGTGTATAGCGAGATTATAGGGGTAACTATATATAGAGAGATTATGGGGTACTGTTATAGTGAGATTATAGGGTGACTGTATATAGTGATTTATAGGGGTGACTGTATATAGCGATATTATAGGGATGACTGTATAAAGCAAGATTATAGGGTGACTATTGACTGTATATAGTGAGATTATAGGGGTGACTGTATATGAGAGATTATAGGGGTGACTGTATATAGCTAGATTATAGGGATGACTGTATATAGTGAATTATAGGGGTGACTGTATATAGTGAGATTATAGGTGACTGTGTATGCGAGATTATAGGGGTAACTATATATAGAAGATTAAGGGGTGACTGTATATAGTGAGATTATAGGGGTGACTGTATATAGCGATATTAGGGGTGACTGTATATAGCGATTATAGGGGTGACTGTAAAGCAATTAGGGGTGACTATTGACTGTATATAGTGAGATTATAGGGGTGACTGTATATAGAGAGATTAATGGGGTAACTGTATCTACGAGATTATAGGGGTGACTGTATCGTTAGATTATAGGGGTGACTGTAATATAGTAAGATTATAGGGGTGACTGTATATAGTAAGATTAGGGGTGACTGTATATAGTGAGATATAGGGGTGACTGTATATAGTGAGATTATAGGGGTGACTGTATATAGTGAGATTATAGGGGTGACGTTATATATGATGTGATATATAGGGGTGACTGTATATAGTGAGATTAATAGGGGTGACTATATAGTGAGATTATGGGGGTGACTGTATATAGCGAGATTAATAAGTCACTGTATATAGTGATTTATAGGGGTGACTGTAATAGTGAGATTATAGGGGTGACTATATAGTGAGATTATAGGGGTGACTGTATATAGCGAGATTATGAAGTCACTGTATATATAGATTGATAGGGTGACTGTAATCTAGTGAGATTATAGTGGTGACTATATAGTGAGATGAATAGGGGTGACTGTATCTAGCGAGATATAGAAGTCACTGTATATAGGCAGTTATTGTATGAACAATGTAATGAACAAACCAATACACGTGATGTTAATTACAGGGCCCACCACAGTACGATGGGAAGCAGGAACCATGTATACAGGGTCCACTAGCTATGGGGCCCAACCAGACCGGTAACTGGTACCCTAGCACAGCGACTAGTGTAATAAGGATAACATGTCTGATCCCTATGTGCACACTTAGAATACAGCGGAGATGGGCGAATGATGTTGGGTGGGATGTAGTACCTCCTATTACTCATTGTGACCATGTGAGGATTGGAGTTGCATATTATATTTCATTGTTATAAGGTTGATGTATGTCCAATGTGCTATATTGGAGGGGTCTCTCTATCTTAATTGGCTTATGGGAAGTGCACATTAAGAATAGCGGTGGCTGAGCAGGTGCAGCTGGTCCCATAAGTATAAATTACATTAGGTACAGCTTGATGTGTGCACAG